>JAENPR010002366.1:0-60643 GCA_018135685.1 Themeda triandra
GTCGCGAAGATCGGTTTCTTGAGCTGACCTTTGTATCTTTGTCGGTAAAGTCTGCGGTTTGCCGTGACATTTGTATCTTGTCGGCAAAAGTATCTTCTTTCTTTAAACGACATCTCGTATCTTGTCGGCAAAGATAAATTTTTTTTCGAATTTTGACTTCAAAATTTTTTTGTTGCCTAGATACATTGTTTACAATCACATGTTTGAATTTGGGCCCTTTTGGCAACATTTAGCTATATTTCGTTAATTATTTTCCTTCACTTGAATTTTTCGTATTTTCAAATTTGAACTGCAGGTACATGAAATAATGAAACTTTGGCCCGAAATATGATATTCATGGTGGGGAGTGTGTTTTAAGGCCGTGTACAAAAGCTCACCCAAAAGTTCCAAGTGCTTGTCCACGTAACACGACCATCCAGGAGTGGTAAAAGTGTTTTTTAATTATATAAAATCCAAACGAAGTTGAAAAATCACGAAACTTGACGGGGTGTCGTGTTATCGCATGTGGAGGCTATGAAAAAAATTTGAAAAAGTTTGGAGCAAGTTGCGGTGTCACATGCTCAAAACCCGGACATCCCGGACATCTCACTTGTGATCACATGTGGAGTTGTCGGCTTGAGCATGTGACGCCGCAACTTGCTCCAAACTTTTTCAAATTTTTTTCATAGCTTCCACATGCGCTAACACAACACCCCGTCAAGTTTCGTGATTTTTCCACTTCGTTTGGATTTTATATAATTATAAAACACTTTTACCACTCTGGATGGTCGTGTTCGTGGACAAGGACTTGAAACTTTTGGGTGAGCTTCGTGACACGGCCTTAAAACACACTCCCCATCATAAATATCATTTTCCAAGGCCAAAGTTTCACTATTTCATGCACACGCAATTCAAACTTGAAAAATGCGGGAAATTGTAGTGAGGGAAAAATTAAGGAAATATAGCTAAATAACTCAAAACATCCCCAAGTTTTGAATTTGAGATATAATTATGGTAGAAAGGACCCAGAAAAAAATAGATAAAAAAACAAAAATTTAAAACTTTCTTTACTTATTTGTCTTTGGATGCATTCAAGTCAAAGAAAGTTCGCCACTGAGGTTGGAGTCTGAGGTCGCGAGAGGATTTTTAAAAAAAAATTTTTTTAAATGCCGCCGCGGCGAACCGGCCCACAATTAAAAAAAATTAAAAGACCCATCCCATTCCCTAACCCTAAACCATCCGGCCCCACCCCATTCCCATCGCCATCCCGCCCGCCGCCGCCGCTCCACACCAAACCGCCCTTGCGCCGCCACAGCTCGGTCGTCCGCTTCTCCCCGCCGCCATGCTCCCCCGCTCCTCCTCCCGCCCGCCCCTCCGCTCACCTCCCCCGCAGCTCCGGCCGCTCCCCCCGCGCCGCCAAGCCCGCCGCTGGCCCGGCTCGCCGCCTGCAACGCCGCCCGCAAGCCCGCCTCTACGCCGCGCGGCTCGCCCTCCGCCTCCAGGTCTCCCCCGCCCGTCGCCGGCCGTCCGTGAAGGGGGAGAAGGATGAGGAGAGGAAGAGGAGAAGGGGAGGGCCGCCACCTCCGCCTCAGCCCGCCGCCTCGGGCCGCCGCCACCGAGAGGGCCGCCGGCCGGCTGAAAGTCCCTAGTTTGGTTTTGGCTAATTGATGAAACCTAGGACTAACCTTGTTTATCTAAGTGGTTGATTTAGAGAAAGGTTGTCCACATGATGAGCTTATTGCATATGAAGCATGACACATGTCATGTGATCAAAGATGAAGATCAAGGCGATGCTTGGCTCCATGGACCGGTGTTGAAGGTGAAGGGCTAGTCGAGGCTTCGGAGTGAAGGACCATGCGATGGTGAAGCTCGGGCAAGACTAGGCGCCGATGGACCGATGCACGGTGAAGGGCAAGTGAAGTCAAGATCGATGGATCGAGACGGTCACATGATGGTGTGAAGTGTTCATATCATTTGGAGGAACAAAATGGGCTCAAGGCAAAGGTATAACCGATAGGGCCATTTTGTTTTGCACTCGAAAGACACCATAGAGGGTGTGAGTGGTTTAGGTTCGATAGCCGCACTATTAAGAGGGGAAGTCTTATCGGCTATTCGACGCACGGGTGCCACTAGGTGAATTCATGAAGTGCATTGCATGTAGGGCCTAGTGAGCTAACCTAACCTTTGGGAAATGTTTGTGAAAAGCTAACACACAAGCACATGGAGATGTACACTTGGTGGTGTTGGCACATTTACAAAGGTGGCGTTTTGGTGCGTCGTGGTTTGCAGGGTAGAGATGGGTTTGGGTCCCTCTCTTCCTCCCGAAGGCTTGTGAGGCGGGATTCGGCGCTTTCGGGAAAATGGATGCATATTTTCTATTGCGCCGGATGCAAAATTTGGTTGAAATCATGCTATCTCTGTTGATCAAGTTGGTATACTTGTTGGATAGCATGTTGGAGAACTTGGATCGGCAACCTGCGAAAGCGGCTTCTAGCGAGAGGCGCCGGACGCGCCTAAGGCGGCGCCGGACGCGTCCGGCGCATTATGGCATGGCGCGAGGTGGCTAAACTGGCGCGAGAACCGTCCAGACCTTGGCCGGGAGACGCGCGTCCGGCCGGCGGCCGGACTATGACAGAAAGTTTCCAGTCTCGGGCGTTGCGGAAGGTGCTCGGTCGGGGCGCGGCGGACACGGCCGCCGCGCACGCGTCCGCCCGTGGTATCGCGAGGGCTCGAGGTTGAGCTGGCGACGCGCGCCGGACGCACGCGCCGGACTCGGGCGGTTCCTTGTTCATCATCCGGCGCTCGGTGGATTCGAACGGAGAAGTTCCAACGGTCGGGTGCGTGCGCGGCGAACGCCCCGGACGCGTCCGCGGCGACGGCGGACGCGTCCGCGCGTGTTGCGGAGTCGGCCAGGGGCAATCGGCTAGTTTGAAGAGTTTGGGCTATAAATAGATGGGTGGGCTGGGCTTGGCTCTCTCTCTTGACTTCCCAACTCATTCATTCATCTTTGTGAGCGAGAAAAACACTCTCCCTCTCATCTCTCTTGCTTGATTGTGAATCCTAGTGAGATTGAGAGATCACCTAGTGCATTGCATTGCTTGAGGGCATCTAGTGGCACTTGTGGGTGGTTTAGCTAGGTGGATTTCTTGTTACTCTTGGAGAGTACCGCTCCTAGCCGGCTTGGAGATTGTTGGAGGCGTTGGCAAGAGAAGGTGATTGTTCTTGGCCACCTCAGGTTGATTGTGAGAGGTTTGAGCTCACCTTGTGGGGATCACGAAGAGCATCCTAGTGGATTGCGCGTGTCGTTGAGTACCTCACTTGAGAGTGGTGTCTTGCGGTGCCTTGCGGGGCGAGCCTTGAGGGCTAGTGACTTGAGGGTCACCGAGGAACCATCTAGGTGTTGGTCGACACAACGGGTGACGTAGCTTGGCGGTGCCCAAGTGAACATCGGGATAAATCATTGTGTTCATTTTGTCTCCTAGGTGATTGGTCATCATCCTTTGTGTGTTGCCGCATTGTGATTGATTGTTCATCTTCTTGGTGATTGGCAACCTCGACTCGACACGTCGGTATAAAAAGCTCCTACCCTCTCTTGTATTACTTTGATTACATTCTTGCAAAGTAGAATTGCTTGCGTGGTGGGTCGGGGGAACCACATCTTGTGTAGACTAAATCCGTGGGTAGAATTGCTTGTGTGGTCGGTCGGGAACCACTTCTTGTGTAGACTAAATCCGTGGGTAGAACTCTTGATCACTAGTGGTAGCTTTTGTGTGTACTAGTGATCACCTACTAGAATTGCTTGGATAGGAGGCTTGCAACATCTAGTAGGCTAAGCATAACTTGCTTTCCGCCGTTTGTGTATCTAACGAAGTTTGCTTAGTGAGTTTGTAGAATTTTTTATAGGCTATTCACCCCCCCCCCTCTAGCCATCTAGGACCTTACACCGGCGCCACCTCGGCCGCCGGTGCCAGAGGGCGCGGTTGTCCCTGCAGAGAAGGGAGGAGGAGAGGAAGAAGAAGAAGTGAGGAAGAAGAAGAAGAAAAAGAAGAAGGGAGGAGGAGGAAGGAGGAAGAAGAAGAAGGGAGAAAGAGGAGGAAGAAGAAGGAGAAGGGAGGAAGAAGAAGAAGGAGAAGAGAGGAGGAGAAGGAGGAGGCTGTTCTTTGACGTTCATCCACGCCGTCCGTCCCCGCGTGTCGATGGAGGAGAAGGTAAAGCTCTAGGTTTGTCGGCCATCGTGCCATATCTGTGTTGATGGCCTTCGTGCCGGGTTTGTGGATGTGTGGGCCATCGTGCCCCAAATATGGACGTCGGGTTTGTGGATGTGTGGGCCATCATGCCCCAAATGTGGACATCGGCCTTCGAGCCGACGTTTTTTCTTGCAGGTTTTGGGAACCTCCCCGTACAGGGGAGGTTCTGCCGAAATTTTGAACTAATAGTGATGTCTTTATTATTTTGCAGAGCAGGACTTGTCGGAGGGGACCGGGACCGTGTTCGTGCACCTACCCGCCTCTGCGCCGCCACCCTAGGTATAAATCACCTCTGTGTCTTATAGTTGTTGTAATTACTTTGCGTAGCCGAGTTAGGCGTCTCCGTCCGAAAGGGATTCGGTCGTTGGTATCCGATCGGTGCATATCTGCGACGGTGTCTCTTTCGGATTGTCCACATTTTTTGGACAGCCCGAGGATGCGTAAATGAGGTTAGCTTCCATGTTCCATCCCCGTTCGAGTCGGAGTTTCGCTGACCCTCCCCGTTGTTCTCGGATGCACACTCTCCCCGGTCGGGACGTGCATCGGGAGAACGACGCGGAAAGAGTCTTCTTGAAATTCCGTCTCGGACGGCGGAGTATGGAAGCTAACCACATCTATGCATCCTCGGGTGGGATTAGGACCTATCCTTCACCTATTAGATGGTAGGAACACCTTGTAGATGCAGAGGCTGGTTTTATTGCTCGCTTACATTGGCGCATGTTAGAGGATGGTTTAGTGAGTGGATGTACACTTTGTGGACAAGGGAGAAAGCAGACCAATGAATGGGTTAGGGGACCCGGTGCTCTGGAGCGAGGCATTTGACCGAGTTTTGCTAGAGGGTCGATTCGGATGCGGTGTCGTGCGGCAAATGTAAGAACAAGAAATGGAGAGACAGGGCGTACGGTTATGGAAGATCTTTTCAAGTACGGATACGTTCCAAACTATACGGCTGGGTCCACCATGGTGACGCGATCTTATTAGGGAGGTGCAGGTGAGGCGGCTCCTCGAGGACCTTGATGCGGATCTTAGGGATGGCGAATCTTTGTTGGAAGACTACCGAGGAAGGGGGGTTCCCGAAGGAATAGAGGCGGAGGAGGATCGGAGGAAACCGCAAAGGCGTTCTACGCCATCTTGGAGCGGCACGAAGCCCCTTCATGAGAAGACACTTGTTTCGCAGCTGGATGCCATTTCACAACTAATAGCGTTGAAGTCGTCACTGGGCATCAGTCGAGAAGGTTTTGATCTCGTGTTGGCGACGGTTGGCAACTTGCTTCCGAAGCTTCACGTGTTGCCGAAAGAGCACGTACGTGTCCGAGAGGCTCCTTCGAGCACCCAAGATGCCGTACGAGCCGATTCATGCTTGTAAGAATGGGTGTGTCTGTCGGGGCGACCACAAGGACGCAACACACTTTGTCCAACGTGCAAAACCTCTAGGTATGTGGAGGTAGAAGGCGGTGATGGCATCAAGCGACGAGGTCCAAGATCCCCAGAGATGGTCATAAGGCACCTTCCTTTCACACATCGGCTCCAACGGCTGTATATGTGAGAGGATACCGCGAAAATGATGGTGTGGCACAAGAAAGGCAAAAGGTACACTAACAAGATGGTACACCCGGCGGATGGTGATGCATGGAGGCACTTCGATGCCATGAATCCTAAAAAAGGCTCGGGAGGCTCGGAATGTACGCGTAGCTGGCAACAGAGATGGGTTCAACCCATTTGGAATGATGGCGGCCCCGTACACTTGTTGGCCGGTGTTCGTGATCCCCCTCAATCTTCCCCCGGCGTCATGTTTGAACCCGAGAACGTGCTCTTGACGCTGAAAATACTGGACACCGGGCAACAATATGGGTGTGTTCATGCGGCCGGTGTGGGATGAATTGCAACATGCTTGGGACGGGTGCGACGTACGACCAGAGCTACAAAGAGGAACTTCACAATGCATGTGTGGTACCGGTATTCATTGCATGACTTCGTGGTGTATGGCTTGTTCGGCGCGTGGTGTGTTCACGGGAAGTTCCCTTGCCCAACATGCAAGATAGATGTGATGTTCACTGGCCGAAAAAGGGTGGCAAGTATTCTTCTTTCGACAAACATCGGCAATTCTGCCCAGAGGGCCATGAATTGAGACGGGATGAAAATCACTTCACGAAAGGTGTTCAAGTCACCGACCCCATTCGAGCCTAGGAGCCCGCCTTGTCCTTGCTTAGGAGTTACGGGCTCTCCAAATTGATGAAGTGAATGGTGGTTTTATTGGATATGGTACCACACACATGTGGACTCATATATCGGGCTTGCATAGGCTACTGAGTACTTCAAGGACCTTCTTCTTCCACACAACATCGATGTAATGCACACGAGAAAGAATGTCGTAGAGGCCTTGTGGGCAACACTCATGGACATTGGTAAGTCAAAGGACAACGTTAAGGCTAGGCTGGACATTGAAATGATTTGTGATAGACCAAAGCTTGTGATGAAGACCCCTGCGGCAGGCAAAGAGATGGAAAAGGGGCCCCGCCGATTATGTCTGAAAAGGCCGGTTAGGAAGAAATGCGAAGTGGATGACGACGTTGCGGTTCCCCTGATGGGTATGCGGCGAATCGGCTCGGGAGTGAACTTGGAGACTATGAAAGTGTTAGGGATGAAGAGTCATGACTTCCACATATGGATTCAGCGGATCCTTCCCGCGATGACCGGGGATACCTCCCGAGCCGTGTGACGCGTCTGGCGAGTTGAGCTTTTCTTTCGACGGCTTTACGCCCAGCGGTTATCTCGAGAAGTTTGTTGTGAGCTGGAGAAGGCTGCACCTCTGTTGCTACGCAAGTTGGAGATGATATTTCCACCGGCTTCTTCCTATCGATGCAACATCGATTTTGCACCTACCAAGAGAGGCACGGTTGGGGGGGGCCCGTGCAACACCGTTGGTGCTATCCAATTGAGAGGTGTCTAAAGCTACTTCGGAAGAAGTGTAAAAATAACGCCAAAATTGAGGCTTCCGTGGCAGAGGCATTCATTATGGAAGAGGTGTCGACATTCACACGGGCGTACTATGCAGAAAAAGCCGCACCACGCGAGATCCAACCCCTCGTTACAACGTCGAGGAGAACTCATTGAACCTTAGCCTTTTCAAAGGGGATCTCGGAAAAGAAGCGCGGTGCCAACAAGAACTTGATCCATGAGGAGTGGGCCTCATCATGATGTACTTGTTGTTGAACCTTGATGAGTGCACGGATTATCGAAGTAAGTTCTCGATGCGCTTGTTTCATACGCCGTCATAAAATATCCTCTTACCTATCGATTCGACAACCCTGTCTCTTGTTTTTCAGGGAATTCATTAATATTCACTGGAGCGGCAATCTTTGCTCCTACCTCGCAACAAGAGGACCATCTTCTTAGACATGGCAAGCCCAACCGTTTCCTAGTTACGATTTCAAAGGTACCATCCGAGTAACCTCGTTCCGACTTTGTGATTCCACTTTGCTCCTTGGAGCGAGTAATTTAATGATCGAACCGTCCTAACCCTGCAGGCCCAGACAGATCCGCAAATGAGTGCTGAATTGAGAGAGGTGGGCCTTGGCTTCAACCGTAAGGTCAATTCATACACTGTTTATGAAGTCAATGGCTATTGCTTTCGCACTAGAGGCTATGAGGAGAGCCGGCCCTAACAAAAAACCACGTGCAGCGGAGTTCGTACGCCCGGCAATGATAACTTGGACTATTACGGCATAGTCGAAGAGATATACGAGCTCGAATTCAAGGGTGGCGGTTCTTTGAAGCCGGTGGTATTCAAATGCCATTGGTTCGATCCTTATGTCACGAGACAAGACCTTAAGATTGGGCAAATCAAAGTTCGACAGGATTCCAATTATAAAGGAGATGATGTCTATATTGTGGCTAACCGAGATGCCAACCAAGTTTATTACCTTCCATGGGCGTACAAGCGACCCAAGGCTTGCGGGTTGGGCCTTGTGCACATGGTATCGCCACGTTGTAAGTTGCTCCCAAATGATGATGATTACAACTTTGATCCAATGACAAGATGAGTTCTATCAACTGAGGGGGCTAGAAGGGCGATTCGAGATAGACATTTCTGCGCTAATGAGCATGGAAGTAGACAATGACATCGATGAGGACGAGGGTGATGACGTGCTGGATGCTAAGGACTTACAACTCCTTGAGCAATGGCGGAGGAAGCACGAAGGAGTTGTTTTGGACGATGACGATGACGATGGCGATGGAGATGATGAGGACGATAGTGAGCTCGACAATATCGATAGTGATGACGAGGAAAGTGGTGACGACGTCGCCGGTCGTATTGCCATACGCGGAGATTATGTCGCCTCACGTAATACAACTACTTGTCATTTACAATTATGTTTTTATTTACAACTACTTGTCATTTACAATTATATTTCTTTATTTACAACTACTTGTCATTTACAATTATTATTATCACCTTGCAATTATGCTAATTGTTTTAATCTTTGTCATTACGAGCACTCGGCGGAATGCCGGGCGAGGAAGCAACGGGCGAGAGATTTTGCCGCTCGCGCTTCAATGATCGCGGTGTGGAAGGCCGGACGTGGAGGCCGGCCGGTAGGGGAGGAGCCGGTCGGTGCGGAGGAGGCGGCCGCGCGGCCGTCTCCGGTCAGGGCCGGAGTTCGAGACGACGACGCCGGGACCCAGCCGATGTGCAGCAGCAGCGGTGGCGGCGGAAGCCCGGGGCGGCAGCGCGGGGCGCGGCGACGACGACGACGACGACGACGACGGGGGCCCTGCCCGCCACGGGGGCGACGGGGGGACTTCCTCGGGTTCGAGGAAGCTCTTCGACGCGGGCCTCGACGCTCCCTAGCCGAAAAGCCGCTTCCCCACCTTCGCAAGGTGATTTCACCCGTCGGCGACAAGTAAGTAAACTACTTTGTTCACATTGTTCATATGGCATGTTGGAAACCGAATCGCGACTAACAATTGTTGTTAATGACTCATGCAGAGCTGGGTGTTTCCCAACGGGGCAAGAGGTTCACGCCATGTCAATGGCATCCTCTCCGGCGATTAGGGAGTACTACCCCGGCATGGTCACCATCGAAGGTGTTCGACGGCCGCCCATGCAAAGTGGGACCACTTCCACCCGCACACCGTCCCCGATCCCCGAGCCCGAAGGCTACGATCGTGGCCGGGGTTCACTCGCACGCGAGCCACTTGCGGCGAAGATCAAGAGGAGTTTTGGGTGAGTGTTTTCATCACAACGCATTTCTCAATACTACACATTCGTTGGACGTTCTTCAAATAATGAAATGATACATGATGTTCACGTGCGGGTACTTCAAGTACGCGGATGGGAAGCAGCCGGGCGGAGATCGTCCGGAGAACGCCCGCCACTCACGTCTCAAGGACTTGTACCACGAGGCGCGCATCCGTGCGTCATCAACCACTACCGCAACGTGCTTGGCGGCGATCGATAAGAAGCGAGTCGGGGAGGAGATCGTCCGGGAGAGGGAGACCGACCTCACCGAGGAGGACTACTTGCGGGTAATTAAGCAGAAAACATTCGTTCTTATTTCCTCCATGAAATATTCAATTCATCTTCTGACATGTCAAATACTTGATGTTTCTTAGTGGATACCGGGGTGGTGCGACAAGGACCCGCAATGCTTGGGAGGAGATTGTGCACTACCGGAGATCGGACAAGGCGTACGAGGTGAAAACGAGCGTCGGGAGCGCCGGCTCAAGAATGCGGGGGTAGCACACCACCAAGGGAACCGGTCCTCCCGCGATTCATGGGACGCATGGGTATGCTCCTTTTGATCTATTTACTTGTAGCGCTCAATCTATTTACCTCTAACTATGTTTGTGTTTTCATCGCAGAGGGAGTCCCATGGTGGGGAGGAGATCAACGAGGTGGTGGGGTACGCCCTTTCTCACAAGGGCAAAGCGTTGGACCCGGACAACAGGTTCGACCCGGAGGATGGGCCGGACGCGTACACCAATGCGAACGTCCACCCCAAGCTCGTCAAGTACAGCGCCGCGTTTCGCCAGCGCCATGGGAACGAGAAGGACCCCGCCACGGAGCCCCTGGACCCAGAGCTCGTGATGAGGTTGGGAGGAGGGAAGCAGCACGGCTCCTACTGGATGGCCCACAGCGCCATCGACCCGACCACTACTCCCATGCTGAGGGAGATTCGAAAAGCCAGCTCCAGTAGCTCCTCCGGCATCCCCATAGCGCCCCGACGGCCGAGCGCCGCCCAGATGTACACGCAGATGGAGTTAAGTGCGGTTCCATTCATCGTTCAAACACGATCCACCTTCGCTTCACATACCATCAACCATGTGCGGGTGTAATATTGCAGGCTAGGTTCCAAGAGCTGCAGGCCCACCAGGCGGCCCAGGACGAGGCCCACAAGCTGCAGCTGGCGGCGGTGGAGGCGGCCCACCAGCAGCACCTGGCAGCACTGACGTAGCACCACCAGCGTCAGATGGTGGACCTGGCGGGCTTCCTCCGGACCCAGCACCAGCAGGAGCTTCCTTCCTCGCTCTTTGCTCCACCACCAGTCCCAGTGCCTGCTCCTGTTCAATGTCCGGTGAGTATAATACTAATTACCTCACTTGCTTTAGCTTCTGCGGCCATCCTGCAAGTACTTTACTAATTACCACACTTGTCCTTTGTGCAGCTCCGTCGGCGGGTTCGAACCCGACTCGGGTGCCGGCCCTCCACCAGGTGACAGCCCTCCACAAAGACGGCCGGCGTGGTACCCGACCTACCCGACCTACCCTACGCGGCCCGTACACGTGGGGGCCTCCTCCACCGCCGCGGGGCTACTCCTCGTGGCCGGGAGCGCAGACGCAGCAGGGGCCTTTGCCAGGACTATGGCACTACGAGGCCGCACCGTCAGGGTGGACTCAGGCACCACCACAGCCAGGGTGGTCTCCGTGGGAGCAAGGTGGGGGCGATGGGACCCCTGGGGACGGCGCCACGAGCTAGGTACCTTTGCCTCCCTTAACTACTTGTCGGCCCCTTAACTACTTGTCGGCCTTCGTGCCACTATGGTTGTCGGCCTTCGTGCCGCTGTGTTTATCGGCCTTCGTGCCGTGGTGGTTATCGGCCTTCGTGTCGTGGTCGTTGTTGGCCTTCGTGCCATGTTTTTTGCAGGTTTTGGAACCTCCCCGTGTAGGGGAGGTGCTGCCGAAATTTTGAGTGGATACTAATCTTTTTCTCTCTTTTTGTAGGAGGACCTGTGGGGGGGTACTCGGTGACGAGCTAGGTACCTTTGCCTCCCCCTTCGCCCTTATGTTGGACATGTAGGACTTGTTGGACATGTATGTTGGACATCCATATGTATGTTGGACATGTATGCACTTGTTTCGTTACGTTATGTGTATTTTGGACATGTATCGATGGATTTGATGATGTTGATGTGTGGATTCATGTTGAGATCGAATCCGATGATGAAATGCGGTTTATATGCTATATTGTTGTTATAAATGTGATCTGTGGTGTATATATATCTTGTAAATGTGGTTCGAATGCAATGAAAAGCAAAAACAAAAAAAAACCCGGCTTTGCCGACGGCTTTGGCCATAGGCGTCGGCAAGCAGCCCGACCGTTGTGGCTCTTTGCCGACGGCTTTGGCGGAGTGTCTTTGCCGACTGACCTTCCAAAGGCGTCGGCAAACAGTGACTTTGCCGACGGGATTCAGCCGGCATTGTCGGCAAAGCTTTGCCGAAAATGCCCGGCCATCGGCAAACCGCTAACTTTGCCGACAGGAATCAGCCCCTGTCGGCAAAGCTTTGCCGACAGCCTTGTTGACATGGCTGTCGGCGAAGGAAACGGCAGCCGAGTTGACGGCGCTGTTCCTTCACCGACAGAATGGGTGGCTGTCGGCAAAAGGAAGCCGACCACGCCGATTCTGTCGGCAAAAGCTGTTTTGCCGACGGGATTTTTTGCGACGGTTTGCCGGCAATAGAGGCCAAATCCCGTCGGCAAACCATTTGCCGATGGATATAGGGCTTCACCGACGGCACCAAAGCCGTCGGCAAACCCACGGTTCCGGTAGTGGTCCCTCGCCGCCCTCCCCACCACCGCTCCTCCCCTCACCGGGGTCCATGGCGGCTCCAGGATCTAACCCCTCTCTGGTGATCAAGCATGGCGGGACTCTCGGATCTCTCCTTCGACCCGGGAATCAAGTTCGCCAAAATCGTCCTGGATCGCTTTTTTTTACCCGGTGAGTCCCCCTCCCCACCTCTCATCGTCGGCTTTTCATCCCGTCGTAAGTTTTGGTCGCTCGGCCATCGGTTTGGACGTTAATTCGGTTGGCCTCATTCTCCAATCCGTCTTGGTGGCAATGCCAAAGATTATAATGTTATCCACTTATCTGGATGGTTGTTTAGCTTCTCTATTTCTCGTAAAGAAGTTGGGTTCATGATTTATAGACACAAATCTTTCTCTTGCAATTCGTTCACCATCTTCTTTCACCTTTGGGGTGGAGGTGGACCTAACTGGAAGCGGGACTTCTCCCTGTGGTGCGAAGAACAAGAGGCTGAGTGGACTAAGGAAGGGAGCAAGAACAAGAAAAGGGCCAATCATAGTTTTGCTGATATTGTTCGCTCTGCCCCTAACACCAGTTCCCACCACTCCCCTCCTCCCCGTCCTGAGAAGCAAGTTGTCTTTTCTCGTCTCCAATATCCAGACAATTACTATGAATTTTTCTTTGCTGCCCCAGTCTTCATACAGGAGCCCCTCCCTGAAAGGCCCTTGTTTGGTTTTGATAATTGAGTGACAACTTTAGGTGGACTAACATGTGTGATGGTTGAGATACACAGGGTTTAGTTCATAGGTACATGTGTGTGAGCAACATATGCCATGGTGGAGATGGCTTGGAGATGTTACGAGGCTCAACACATGTGATGATGGAGGAGCTCATTGCAAATGAGACATGACATGGAGTCATATGACCAAGATGGAGAAGATCAAGATGAGGCTAGGCTCGATGGACCGGCTGCATGTGTGAAGGGCAAGTCAAGGCTTTGAAGTGATGGACCATGAGATCGTGAAGCTTGGGCAAGACTTGGCGCCGATGGACCGACGCAACGGTGAAGAGCAAGTGCGGTCAAGATCGATGGACCAAGAGTGTCACATGATGATATAAAGTGGATCATATCATTTGATAATCATGTCGGTGCATGTGTTGCATTGGCACATTGGAGGAAGATAGAGGAAATAGAAATGCGCAAGGCAAAGGTATAACCTAGGGCATTTCATTTCACTGGTCTAAGGTTGAGGAGAGAAGTGCTTGACCGGGTTTAGGATAGATGGCCGTACTATCAAGAGGGGCAAACTTGTTTGCATATCGGTCATCTAATGCCACTCAGAGTGATCTAACATTGTGACATGCTAGAATCGAGTGGCTGTTGACACTAGATACGCACACGAAAGAATCAAAAAGAAATAATCCGCAAGCGCACGGATATCGGTGAGCACTTCACCCGGGAGATAAGTCCTGAGTATCGTATTTGTGTTTATCCGCTAAGAGAAAACGTGCAATAGACTAACCCGATCTTTACTTCTACCCCTGGGCTGCTAGTCAAGTGAGAATTAAGCGATATAGAGAGAACTCCTTCGTCGTCTTCTTCTAACCTATGGCAAGTTTTGAGACTATTGTTCTAAGGGGTACTCGAGGAAAAGACACCGCAGAGGATGCTAAACTGGGCACAAAGGACCTACCTTACCTACCAACGGGAAGTGGATTACAAAGGTAATAAAGGGATTGTCACTTCCCTCACTACTACCACGGTTCCGGCCGAATAGGGAGCATCTACAAGTGAACCTAGCCTAAGCACCACGCTTTATGCTAAAGAACGATTACTCTATTCCCAACATGAAGCGAATAAAGTAAACTTGTAAACCAAAGAACAATAATAACAACGAACTTACTAGTATTAGAAGTTGAATTGCCGAATGATCCCGAAACCAAGCCTCGGGTTAGGAGACTTGATCCCGCAGTACACTGGAGAGGAGACACCGACAGTAGGGCTTCCTCCAAATCTACCTCCACTCTATACTCTCTCAATCTCTCTTGATACTAATACCCTATGGAGATAGATCCATTCGAGGGACCCTTCTCTAGCTAATTCTCTCTAGAAAATATGCATTAGGGCTTCTGAACTCGAGGTTCTCTCTCTTCTGAATCAGAGAATGAATTAGGGTTTCTCCTGGGGCCAGGGGCTCTGAATATATAGTCCTCTAGAATGCACCACAGCCCTCGGATCAAACCGATCTAAATGGACGATTATTATTCATCTTCAAAGTCGGTGGAGGCAGGATCCACGAGACTCAACCTGATTGGTGGAGGTGACGGGGTGGCCGACTTTGCCCTAGGGGCGGCCGCCCCTGGGCTATGCCATGTGGGCCCTAGGTTTCAGGTGTTGCCTTCTGGAGTCTTCTAGATTATACTTTTTCACCCGTTCGGTCTTTCTCTCTATGTAAACCCGACATGTGGACCATCTTGGGTAGTTTTCATTTGTCACCTGCAGAAATAGATATTCACCAAAACTCGTGGAATTCGGTGGTAACCCTATATCTATCAAGTATTTATAAATAGGTCCATTTGCATGCTGAGTTGACGGTTAATTTTATGAGTTAACGACCGTCAACAAACTCCCCACACTTGTCTTTTACTCGTCCTCGAGGAAAAGGATGGATTACTTTAAGCATAGCCTCAAACCAAGACATCAACATTAGATTATCCCGATCATACCTGCACTTTGTGGGATTCAAAGTGTCTACCATTGAACTTTGGGGAGTTGAAAGATGGAGCAGTAGCGAAGTAGAGATCCTTCTTCTATCAATCCTGTCACTTGGAGTTTTTATAATATTTTTGCAAAGAAAACTTAGCTTACCCTTCTCCATCATGTAGTACACTCGAATCACTCTTTATACGTGGTATTTGTAGAACTCACCATTATGTATAGAGTACTCAAATCTCTCAATGTATGTAGTATTTATGGAACTCACTTGAGGCATGTAAAAAGGGTATGCCTCCTATTCTATAAAGGCTTATAAGGAGTTTAAGGTATGCCAAGGAATAGCATTTTTACCTGCGTATATTGATTAGTCGAACACGGGAACCACGGAGAAGAGGACCTTACTCTAGATCAAGTGTGTGCAAGCGTGTGGAATATTTAGTGGCTAAATCGATGATAACGATGCTCCTTCCCTCTTGCACTTGTCTTCTCTTGAACATTGCTTTGCTTTGATCTTCTCTTGATTAACTCTTTGAGCTTCTTTGAACTTCCTTCTCTTGGGATCAGAATACCTTGGAGCTCATGGGCTATCTCTTCTTTCTTTTCTCTTCTTTTTTTTTCTTTTTTTCTTTTTTTTTAATAACTGTTTTTGCATAGCCCATGTCTCAATCTTGGACACAATAACTTTCTTGAACATGATAATGATGATACATGATGGTGACAATGATGATAGTAATCTTCTTTCAACATACTAGATGATGATAACAATCCTTGGAGAATATAGAAGTCCTAAAAAGTGTATGTATCATCTCCCAGTGTAGGAGATAGATAAATGGCGGAAAGCATGTTGTTGCGTACTCCCAGTGTAGGAGCAACGAGATATATATATGGGTGTAAGTGCACTTGATCATATGAGTAAGAGACCCTTCTCTTGGCTCTAACACTGTAAAGACTATTCTCAACACAAATAAAAAGCTTATGTGTTGGTCTTCCAGATTTTTGTCAACGAGGCTCTATAGGCATTTATTACCACAGCGGAGAAGTGTAGCTAAAATTTTAAGATTTTCGAAAAGAATTTCTCCAAGTAACTAGACATCAAGAAATCAGGTTCTCATGGTTCATGCTATCTCACTGTCCACAACAACCTAAGTAAAACGGGTTCCCTATAAATAACGTTCCCAACAGTAACAGGGATTCCCAAGAATTATCATGGTGTGAGTCTATCTTGGGGTTATGATTAAAATAATCTACCTTCTCAATATATATAGCAGGTGATTTAATTCAAGGTGTTCCCCAAACGAATCGAAAAAACATGATTGGTATAAAATTTGGAATGTAGGGAAGCAAACCTGACCATGGACGAAAACTGGAGCCAAGTGGGCCCACTCCAGGGGCGGGCGCCTCTGGCAGGTGACCCCTCGGGGTCCCCTTCGCCGAGCGTGAGCTTTATGTCATATCTTTTCAAATATTTTTGCTGTTTCGTTGATATCCGTTAGTTTCGTCGTTGGTTGCCTCCCCCACACTAGATTCCTATTATCTTCATTCACAACAAGGTGGAGATAAAAGAGGCAACACATATCCGGTAATAAATATAACTAGAAAACTTTATTCATCCTCATTAAGGCCTGGATTTACAAGAATTGAAAGGAACTAAGATCGAGCTAAACTTTAACTAAGCACACTGCAAACTAAAACTTTAAACTGAGCAATCTAAATCACACTAGGCCTTTCCGATGCTAAGATAAATCTTGTCTAATTAACTCGCTTCTCCAGAGCGTCTAACTTCTTTTCTAACTTATCCGTCTTCTTCTCTAGCGTACGAAGTCTAGCTTCGGAAGTGACAATACTCCTACTCTGGACACGTTGGTAGTTTTCTAGAGATGCAATAATTGCGCGCTGAGTCTCTAACTCCTTCTCTAAATCTGCAACGGTCTTGCGGCGCTTCCGTGGGGCTTCTGAAGCGGCGAGAGCTGCTTTCGGGGCTTCCTTAGGAGGGATGAACTTGACCTTGCTCGGGTGAGCACGGACTCCCTCAAAATAAGAGCGCTCTCCAGTGCTATATCTAGCATAGATGATCTCCCCTTGCTTGTTGGTCTTTACTCCCATAAGCATCTCATTGTGCTTAGGAGGGAGGATCTTGGTGCCTTCAGGGAGCCTCACAACGAGACCCTTTGGTGGAGGTCCATCAAGGAGCAAAGGCTTGGGTGCAGCGATGGCTAGTTGGGCAAAGTAGCAATGGTTGTAAGCTTGGGGTTTTGGAGGGATAGATGCTAGAGGTTTTGGCTCAGCAAGAATAATGGCCTTGGACTCAGGTTCCTCCCTTGGGATGGTGTTGAGATCAATCCTGAAGCGGATCAATCTCCTATCTAAGTTTTCTGGCTCTGACTTCACCATTGCTGTGTAGCAAGCTTGATGCTAGGAGGAGGAGGCTTAGATGGAATGTGGTTGGCCTAAGGCTGGGCTTCTTTATATAGGGGGCTTGGGAAAGCATCTAAAAGGAATCTCCGAAGGAATAACGCGTCAACGCGATCTCAAAAACCCTAATCGGCAAAAATTCCCGAAGGAAGAGTGTGGAAGGATCACGAATGCAAAAGGCGGCGGCGAATGGGCGAAGCCACGGGGCGGCCGCCTCTGACAGGTGGCCTCCCCGGTCAGGGTTTTTCGCAACCTATTTTACGTATTTTTGTCATTCGGAAAAATACCCTGGAACCCGAAAAATGAAAAGTAAAAAGGTCGGGCCCAACTACCTAATTGAGAAAGAAATTTAATTCATCTATTTCACCTATTTCTTCAATGGGCTCTAAAAATATTTTAAGACGTTGACCATTTACCTTGAACATCGTACCTTCGTTGTTGCGAAGCGTAACGGCTCCATGCGATGATGAGCTTACCACTTTGAACGGTCCTTCCCATTTGCTTCGAAGTTTTCCATGCCCGAAAAGTTTGACCCTGGAATTAAAAAGTAATACCTTGTCTCCGGGTGTGAACTCCTTGATCTTGATTCTCTTGTCATGCCATCTTTTCACTCTCTCTTTGTATATCTTGGCATTGTGATAGGCTTTTTCTCTCCATTCTTCTAATTCAGAGATTTGCATCCTCCTCTTCTCTCCTGCTGCTTCTAGATCCATATTCCATTTCTTGATGGCCCAGTGAGCTTTGAATTCTAGCTCTGCGGCAAGTGGCGAGTCTTTCCATAGACCAGTTGATATGGTGACATCCCAATAGGTGTCTTGTATGCTGTTCGATATGCCCATAGTGCATCGGGAAGCTTGTCCTTCCAGGCAGTTCCCATTTCATTCATTGTCTTCTGAAGAATGTTTTTGATTTGCTTATTTGATGTCTCTGCTTGGCCACTTGCCTGAGGGTGATATGGAGTAGCGACATTATGGCGTACCCCATGCTTCAATAAGTATTGCTCGAAACGCTTGTCGATGAAATGTGATCCTCCATCACTTATGACTATCCTTGGGACACCGAATCTTGGAAATATTATTTCCTCGAACATCTTCTTGGAGCTTGAACTATCTGCCTTTTTGCATGGCAGAGCTTCGACCCATTTGGACACATAGTCCACTGCTACAAGGATGTATTCACATTTCTTCGACGGTGGAAATGGTCCCATAAAGTCAACTCCCCATACATCGAAGAGCTCGATCTGAAGATTGTTGACAAGTGGCATGGCATCCCTTGAATTAATGTTGCCATGTCTTTGACAAGGACTGCATCTCCGAATGAAGTCTTTTGTGTCTTCATACATTGTTGGCCAGAAGAATCCACATTGCCAAATCTTTGCATGGGTCTGGAACACCCCATAATGGCCTCCATATGGTGATGAGTGGCATCTTTCAATGATTTTGATTCCTTCTTCGGTGGGTACACATCTTCGAGCGAGGCCATCGAACACACTCGGAAGAGGTAGGGTTCATCCCATATGTGAGTACGACTCTCCTGGATAAGTTTCCTTTTGTTGTCTCCTGGTGGTACATAACTTTTGTAACCATAAAATTAACAATATACGCATACCGGGGGTCGGATCTGTTGATTCCGTAGAGCATGTCGTCCCGAGTGCATCATCGATGGGTAGTTCTGTGGTTTCTCAAACTGCATTCTAGACAAGTGATCGGCAACGAGTTTTCTACTCCCTATTTATCTTTTATTTCTAAGTCAAATTATTGGAGTAACAAAATCCATCTTATCAAACGAGGTTTAGCATCTTTCTTAGTGAGCAAATATTTCAAAGCGGCATGATCGGTGTAAACAATCACTTTGGCACCCACTAAGTAGGATCTAAACTTATCAATAGCAAAGACAACGGCTAGAAGCTCTTTTCAGTGGTAGCATAATTAAGCTGAGGTCTGTCAAAGTTTTGCTAGCGTAGGCTATTGCATAATGCTTCTTATCCTTAGTACTGTCCTATCTGCTCCTACGGCGTAGTCACTTGCATCGCACATAATTTCAAAAGGTAGAGTCCAATCAGGGGGTTGAATGATTGGAGCGGAGATAAGAGCTTTCTTAAGGATCTCAAATAATTGTAAGCAGGCATCATCAAAATCAAAAGGAACATCCTTAGCCAATAAGCGGGTGTTGGGGGGAACAACCTCCGCTAGGACCCCCCTACTTAGCTCCGCGGCCCCTGCATGGGCCAAGACAGGCAAAGCTACTAAGCAACCACGGACGACCTTCGCTGTCACATGCTCTTTGATGGCGAAGGTCATCAGGCCCGTCTTAGCGATTCGGCGAAGGTACGTCATACCTCCGCACTCGAGCCCTTCAAACCTCTTACAGCGCAGGTACTTGACGATTCGAAGGAGTCTCCCAAGACCTCCGCGACGAGCAGGGCCCTCGAAGACCTCCGCCCGGGGTACTCGGCCACCTAGCCATACGAGACGGCGGGAGACCTCGGACGGCTGCATGCACGACGGACGCAAGGCGGCGCGACGGCTGACGCGTGGCGGCACCGGAGGGCGACACGTGGAGTCTGGAGGGCATGACACTTGGCGTCTTGTGATAGGGTTAGATGAAGATGTAGTTAATTTTACAATGTACACTATTGCCCTTGTTGAGGCCCACTTGTAAGTGTGATCATAGTTAAAACCCTACTGTAAAAAGCCACTTGACCCTTGGTATGGCCTATAAATACCAAGGGTATGGCAAGTGTAAGGGGGAAGGACCCTTGACATTTTTGGTCCCAATTAGTGCAAAACCCCCAAAGGGGGCCCACTAGCTATTATCTGTCCTGTGCAAGTGTTTGGATCCCACTCTCTGTTTGGGGAACCTTCGCCCTCCTCCTCCGGCCCCCGGCGAAGGTAGGGGGGCAAGCGTTCATACCAACAGTTGGCGCCGTCCGTGGGGTCCGAACAAAAGAGGCAAGCCATGGCTCCAAACATCAGTGAACTTTCCTCAGCTCAGGGGACCAACGCGGATCCGACCCTCGCTGGCGGAGGTGTCGCTCCGCCTAACCCTCTCTCAGAGCAACCTCCGATCGAGCAGTCGGCCAGCCTGGTAGTTGATCCCAACCCGGACCAAGTTGCACCGGAGGTCGGCCACGAGCGTCGGTGGTCGGGGACATTATCATCCGGCCGCACCCCATACCTCCGGAGGTGGCATCGCCAATGAATTCACGACCCGGCGAAGCTTCGGAAGAAGAAAAGTTGGCTAGGCATCTAGAACGGCTCCAAGAAAACATCCTCGGCCGGCAAAAGGCATCCGGAACAAATCAACAAGGAATCAAGAGCAGCAATCATCCGGCGCGAACGAGAGGAAGCGAGCGAGCTTCGCCGCATCGAGCAAAGCATCGGAAACGGGCGAGGCGGACGCGGAGGTGAGAAACTACGAGACCGGTTCTCCGGGGCTTGCGCCGCCGCACAACCTCCGATCGAGCAACAACGGCAAGACCCCCACCCACCACGCCCGAACCGGACCTCCGCGCCAACATACTATACCCGGCGGCCGGCGGGCGGAGGTGTCCCGAGCCAAGAGCAGCGCCGCGGGTCCCGCACTACGACTCCAAATCACCCCCGTCATACGACCTTCGGATCACCGAGTGGCCCCGGGGCTTCGCCATGCAACATCTACCGCGGTATGATGGCACTTTCGAGCCACGCCAATTTCTAATGTCTTATGAAGCCATTTGTCTCGGCCCGCCGGAGGTGACGAGGACATCATGGCCAAGGCCTTCGTGATCGTGGCGAGAGATATTGCTCGGACACTCGGTACAGCAACCTCCGGCCGGGATCCATCGGATGTTGGGATGACCTTCGCGAGAGAATCGCACAAACTTCAAAGGTGTCGGTCGGTCGGCGGCCAAGGCCACCGCTCTTCTCAACCGCAAACAAAGAGTCGATGAGCCATTACAAGATTGGTGGAAAAGATTCCTCAATACCAAGAATCGCACCCTGGTATCACGGATAAAGTCATGATTTTGGCGGTGACAAGTTGCATCCAGCCGGGACCATGCTCAGCGAAGCTATCAAGAAGGGAACCAAGAACCATCGCCGAGTTATACGATATCATGGAGAAGCAAATCAGAGCAGATAACAATGAACGTGTCAAGTCTCTGTCGTCCCAACCTCCGCAACGTCAACAAAGAGAGCGCAATCCGATCCCTCGCAATGAGTACCCCCGCATCGACATGGGAAACGTCAACGCCATCGATGGCAGTAACGATCAACAAGCTCGGCAACACCCTCGTCAACCCAGACAACCCCCACCACAAGTCGATAGAAGACCTACCAACTCAGATCAGCAGAGGCAGCAACCTCCGCAGCTACATTATTGCCATTTCTGTGGAAAAGCCAGCGACCACTACACCAAGCAGTGCGTATGGTACATCAAAGGGCTTGAGTGCAGAGACGGCCAAGCCCCACCAGCTCCGCAGGTAGGAACAGTCAACCATACTCGCAGAGCAGCACCAAACCCCCGCAACCGCAACCAGGGATTCAACCACAACCATCGAGCTCAGCAACCCCCGTATCAGCAACCAATCTACTACCATCAACCACCCTTCGCTCAGGGTCAGTATGCTCACAACCAACAACAGCAATACTACCATCGCCAAGCACAGCAGCAGTATCAGCAACTTCAGCCAATTGCTCAGCAAACCCATGCGCAAGCGTTACCTCCGCCACCACCCCTACCGGCCTACTACCCCGCCCCAACCAATTAAAGTTGAGGGAGAAGCACGGGAGCACGAGACGGCGATCAACAATCCTCTGACTACCTACGGAGTCATCATGGCAATCTCCGGAGGTTCGGGGAGGATTATGGTAACAAAAGACGGCGCGAGAGAGCACTTTCGCCGGGTCAATCACGTAGCTGCGAAGGTCCTCACGAAATGACCGCGGTCGCACATTCCCTTGACCTTCAACGGCTCGGACCTCAAGCTCAAGCAATACCCACATACCGATGCGATGGTCATAGAAACAAACATCGCAGGCCGGGACGGTGACCAAAATCCTTGTGGACAACGGCGGCTCCGCCGACATCTTATTCACATCCACCTTCGACGGCATGAAACTCGACGAAATAAACTTCAACCGCGGGACATCCGCTATTCGGCTTCGGAGGCCGGCAGATTAAAGCAATCGGAAAAATCACTCTACCGGTATCCTTCGGCAAGAACCATCGCCCGCACGAGCACATCACCTTCGACGTAGTCGACATCCCGTACAACTACAACGCCATCTTTGGGAGGGGCACCATCAATCGGTTCAATGCCGCAATTCATCCCGGCTACCTTTGCATGAAAATGCCGCGCCGGAGGTATCGTAGCCGTCTACGGAGACCAAAACACGGCGAATAGCGGAGCAAGCAGCCACTCCCGGGCGTAAGAACGTCCATTGCCTGCGGGAGAAGGAGCGAGAGAGACGGCAGCAAGAAGAAGAAGAACAAAAAGAACAACGAGAGGCGAGCCGAAAATAGACGCAGCTTGGTTACCTTCGCGCGGCCCGGAGGAAGAAACAAAGAAGATTTAGCTATTCCCGGACGATCCCGAAAGGAAAGTCATCATATCGGCTACGCTAGATACCGAATTCGAAGCTCAACTCATCCGGTTCCTCGTGATAACGGCGATGCCTTCGCATGGTCGGCCTCCGACCTCGTCGGAGTAGACAGGAAACTTATCGAGCATCACCTAAACGTCGCCAAAGATTATCCTCCGATCAAGCAAAAGCTCCGCAAAATGTCGAAGAAAGGAAACAAGCCGCCAAAGCGGAGGTAGACCATTTGCTAAAAGCGGAGGTTATTCGCGGAGGTCAAATATCCAACTTGGCTCTCTAACGTGGTATTGGTACAAAAGAAGAACCTCAAGTGGCGAATGTGTGTTGATTTCACAAGTCTCAACAAGGCATGCCCAAAAGATTGCTTTCCACTACCCGGGATAAGCACCCTTGTGGATCTTCGCGGGTTGTGAGCTCTTGTCTCGCTTGATTGCTTCTCCGGCTACCATCAAATTTGGATGAACAAGGAAGACGAAGAAAAGACGAGCTTCATTACCCCGATGGCACTTTCGTTTTCGGAAGAATGGCCGAGGGCTCCGCAACGCAGCCCTACCTTCGCCGTATGACGGCGGAGGTCTTCAAAGATGATCCAACGAGTCTCGGCTTATGTTGATGACATTGTGATCCGAGCAAACTCGAATCAACCATATAGCCGATCGGCGGAACCTTCGACAAGCTCAAAAAGGCGAAGCTCAAGCTAAACCCCGAGAAGTGCATCTTCGGAGTCAGCAAAGGGAAGCTCCTGGGATGTCTTGTCTCAGCTAGAGGAATCGAAGCCAACCCAACAAAAATAGATGCAATCGTTTCCATGTCACCTCCGACGTCAAGGAAATCTGCTCAGCGCCTAACCGGTCGGTTAGCTTCGCTCAGCAGATTCATCTCACTCTGCCACGAAGAGCGGGGGTTGCCCTTCTTTGAAGTACTCAAAACCCGCGAACCTTTCAAGTGGGGCCCCGCCCGGCAGGCCGCTTTCGATAGTCTCAAACGATCTCGCTCAAGTTAACAACCCTCGCGAGCCCGGAACCTTCGGAACCGCTATCGCTATACGTCGCGGCTTCGCCTCACGCGGTCGGTGCGGTTTTGGTCAAAGAAACCCTCGAGGAACACCAAAGGCGACGAGATGCCCGTGTATTACGTATCGAGGTCCTCGAAGGTCCCAAGAAGCATTACTCGAGCTCGAAAAGATCGCTTATGCGGTGGTTATGGCTGCAAAGAAGCTCAAGCACTATTTTCAGTCCCACCCCATCACAATACCTTCGCATGTCCCTTTGGATAACATCTTCAGGAACCCAGAGGCAGTGGGCAGAATTGCCAAGTGGGCTTCACAACTCAGCGATTACACGTTAACCTTCGTTGGCAGACACACTATCAAATCACAAGCTCTAGCAGATTTCATCGCAGATTGGACCCCAGATCCTCACAACAAGGCAGAAGACATCGAACCTCCGTGGACAGTACATGTGGACGGAGCGTGGGGCGCCCAAGGGGCGGGAATCGCAGCAATCCTAACTTCACCTTCGGGAGTTCATCTCAGATACGCCGCAAGACTCGAGTTCCAATGCACCAATAACTCCGCAGAGTATGAAGCCGTCCTCTTGGCCCTTGCGAAGCTTCGCGCCCTTTCTGTGCGCCGGGCGATCATCCGGACCGACTCTCGAGGTGATCGCCGGCCACATCGAGAAAACTTTCAAGGCAAAGGATCCGGAGCTACGTAAATACCTTCTGCTTTGTCCAGCGAAGCTTTCTTCTTGGGCATCACCACAAAGTCCATTCCCCGCGGTGAGAACGGGGAGGCGAGACGAAATAGCGAAGGCCCGCGGCTCGATCAACCCCACTACCTCCGGATGTCTTCTTCGAGACCTTCGCAAAGGCACACAATCGCTGCACGCAACACACCTCCGGTGAGAATGGTCAACGGCATATCCGGCGAAGATTGGCGGGCCCCTATCATAGCCTATATCAAGGGGTTCCATGAACCCGAATCGAAGGAAGAAGAAAAAGGATGATTCAAAGAGCGCGAGGGTATAAAATAGAAGGGCGAGAACTGTACAAGGCTTCGGTCACGGCTCCTTGGCTAAAATGCGTCGCCACAAGCGAAGGTATCGCCATACTCAAAGAAATTCACCGGGGCATCTGCGGCTCACACAATGGCCCAAGGGCTCTTGTTGGAAAAGCATTCGAGACAAGGGTTCTACCGGCCCCCGCGTTGTCCGACGCTTCTTCTGGCCGGTGCGGCACCGCGAAGGATGTCGGCGGGCCGCCAACCATTCAAACGGACCCGGGGCTCCAACCACTTTGATCTCGCCCGACATGGCCAATGCGGCGTTGGGCCATGGATTTGGTTGGTCCCCTACCGACCGCTCCCGGAAAGCTCCGCTACGCGGTGGTGGCGGTAGAATACTTTACCAAATGGATCGAAGCTCGGGCGCTTGCCACCATCACCTCCGCAACAAGTACAAAAGTTCTTCGGCAACGAGATCATATGTCGCTTCGGTGTCCCAAGGGATCTCACGGTCGACAATGGAACCCGAGTTTGATAGCTTCGCTTTCAAAGAGTTTTGTTTCCAAATCGGCACCAAAATACATTTCGCTTCGATCGGACATCCGCAGTCTAATGGACTAGTTGAAAGGGCCAATGCAATCATCTTGCAAGGAATCAAAAAGAACCTCACGAGACAAGCCTTTGGGCAAATGGGCGGAGGAACTCATCCGTCGTATGGTCTCACAACACCTCCGACGGCGAGCCACCGGCATCACCCCATTCAAGTTTGCTCTATGGAGAAGAAGCCGTGCTCCCAGGAGAGCTCCGCCACGGGTCACCACGAACTACCTCCGATATCAACACTCAAGATGAAGCGCTTGACAAGGACCTACTCGAAGAATTAAGGTGCAAAGCAGTCAACAACCTCCGCAACTACCAGGCTGAAACCCAGAGGTGGAGAGACAAGAAGGTCTCACCACGGGACCTCCGCCAAGGAGACATGGTTTTGATCAGGAAGCAGAATGCGAAGATGGCAGGAAAGCTCCAAGACAAGTGGCTCGGCCCTTACATCATCACAAGCTCCGCAAGACAAGGCTCGTTCCACCTCCAGGATGCCGAAGGTCGCAAGCTACCGCACACATGGAACATCGACGACCTCCGCAAGTACTACCCATAGCATCTTACAATCAACTATGTAATCGTTACCTTCGCATCGTTTTCCCCTTTTTCCTTTTGCATGCATAGACTTGTCCTTGCACTCTTTTTCCTTATGTCTAAGGCATGGGGTTTTTTAATGAGGCAAGAAAATTACATAATATAGCAAAGTTTTATCTCCCGAGTTTTGCATGTCAACCACCGCCGAAACGGACTAGGCTATGCCTCGCCCTCATCGCCACCCCCCGTAAATGCGGGGATTGCCTCGGGTCGACAATCGACCCCGGTCGAAGGTTACCCCGACGCAAGCCCATCCACAAACCCCGCCGGTCGGGCCGGGGGCTGCGATGAAAGCAAACTCCACCTCGACCCCGCGAGAGGGCGAGGAGCGGAGCTACCAAATTCCGCGAGACCCCCGCCGGTCGGGCCGGGGGGCTGCGATGAAAGCAAACTCCACCTCGACCCCGCGAGAGGGAGGAGCCGGAGCTACCAAATTCCGCGAGACCCCCGCCCGGTCGGGCCGGGGCTGCGATGAAAGCAAACTCCACCTCGACCCCCGCGGAGGGCGGAGCGGAGCTACCAAATTCCGCGAGACCCCCCCCCGGTCGGGCCGGGGGCTGCGATGAAAGCAAACTCCACCTCGACCCCGCGGAGGGCGCGGGCGGAGCTACCAAATTCCGCAGACCCCCGCCGGTCGGGCCGGGGCTGCGATGAAAGCAAACTCCACCTCGACCCCCGAGAGGGCGAGGAGCGGAGCTACCAAATTCCGCGAGACCCCCGCCGGTCGGGCCGGGGGCTGCGATGAAAGCAAACTCCACCTCGACCCCCCGGAGAGGGCGAGGGCGGAGCTACCAAATTCCGCAGACCCCCGCCGGTCGGGCCGGGGCTGCGATGAAAGCAAACCCCACCTCGACCCCGCGCAGGGCGAGGAGCGGAGGTACGATATCCAACAACCAAACAAAAAAGTTCCAAGACACCGATCAACCTTACACCCGGCCCCTCTAAACTACCGGCATCCAGTTTTAGGTTCAAACCAAAAGAGCACCACTACGCGCACCGTTGCCCAAAAGAAACCAAAGCCAATAATACGAGCATCTCCCACATTCACCCGCAGCCAGCACACTCCCATATATAGCCTTCAATCGTCAAACCCTCGCCGTACAAGCCAGACCGCGTATTAAAAGCCCTGTACCTCACCTCAACCACCACACCCACCCTAGTACCTTACAAATCCCAAACATTACACTTGCTTGTACTTCATCACCACCAGAACACGCTTATTTAAGCAAGACCAATAGGCAATCCCAAGCATTCCCAAACTATGTCCGGCCATTAGCAAACTCCCTTAGGAATGAGAGGAGTCAGGAAGGAGAGCCTAAGCCAGTGTTTGAGCCGAAGGTATCGACTACGCAAAGCACTGACCACTTTAGCACGGTTCCCTAGCCTTTAGCCCATAAAAACCCATCCACCGCGGCCACAATCTCCGAAGGTCGGGGCATGAAGCGCAATGCCTTTACCAGCCATCACTTGCACACACCCTCCGCCGCCCACCTCCGCAACAAAACCCGGCAGCTTTATACGAGTCACGCGCAAGGCCACAACTTGACATCTCGCGCAGCCCAAACCACCGCCGAGAACCTAGGAAGAGCCGCGCCTGAGCCGAAACCCGAACTTGCGAAAGTAAGCAAACTAGTGTGTAACTTTAAACTCGACCTTCGCTCCAACAATGCAAAGCCTCACCTTCGGAATCCGGTAACCAAGGTTCATCATCAACCGAGCCTTCGTGGCAAAGAACATAATTCAGCCCTCTGAACCGCTGTTCCAAAGGCCAGACTGGCGCCATGTAAACACATGTAGGCTAAGCTCCGCTTACAGTTCGTGCAAAAGATCCTGTATCAACTAAATATGAATCTTTGTAATTCCCGATACCTCAGCAAACACGCGCGAGCCTCGCTTTTGAAAAGTTGGGCGTCACTGCGCTTTTTACTACCTCCGCAAAATTTACGCGAGCCTCGCTTTTGAAAAGTTGGGCGTCGCCGCGCTTTTTACTACCTCCGCAAAATTTACGCGAGCCTCGCTTTTGAAAAGTTGGGCGTCGCGCTTTTTACTACCTCCACAAAATTTACGCGAGCCTCGCTTTTGAAAAGTTAGGCGTCGTTGCGCTTTTTACTACCTCCGCAAAATTTACGCGAGCCTCGCTTTTGAAAAGTTGGGCGTCGCCGCGCTTTTTACTACCTCCGCAAAATTTACGCGAGCCTCGCTTTTGAAAAGTTGGGCGTCGCGCGCTTTTTACTACCTCCGCAAAATTTACGCGAGCCTCGCTTTTGAAAAGTTGGGCGTCGCGCGCTTTTTACTACCTCAAGCAAAATTTACGCGAGCCTCGCTTTTGATAAGTTGGGCGTCGCTGCGCTTTTACTACCTCCGCAAAACACGCGCGAGCCTCGCTTTTGATAAGTTGGGCGCCGCCGCGCTTTTACTACCTCCGCAAAACACGCGCGAGCCTCGCTTTTGATAAGTTGGGCGTCGCCGCGCTTTACTACCTCCGCAAAACACGCGCGAGCCTCGCTTTTTTTGATAAGTTGGGCGTCGCCGCGCTTTTACTACCTCCGCAAAACAAGCGCGAGCCTCGCTTTTGATAAGTTGGGCGTCGCTGCGCTTTTACTACACATCCGCAAAACACGCGCGAGCCTCGCTTTTGATAAGTTGGGCGTCGCCGCGCGTTACTACCTCCGCAAAACACGCGCGAGCCTCGCTTTTGATAAGTTGGGCGTTCCGCGCTTTTACTACATCCGCAAAACACGCGCGAGCCTCGCTTTTTGATAAGTTGGGCGTCGGTCGCGCTGTTTACTACCTCCGCAAAACACGCGCGAGCCTCGCTTTTGAAAAGTTGGGCGTCGCCGCGCTCTTTACCTCCGAAAACTTACGCGAGCCTCGCTTTTGATAAGTTGGGCGTCGGCTGCGCTCTCATCACCTCCGAAAACTTACGTGAGCCTCGCTTTCGATAAGTTGGGCGTCGCTACGCTCGCACTTGCACTTCATTACCCCCGCGAACAAGCACAATTTTCATTAACAACAACAAGTTAAAAGTTTCCTTTACAAGTCACCTCCGCAGGCGACCTTGAGGGTCGACATAATAATGCAACACTCGACCACGCTTCCGCCGAGATCGTGGTCGAGTCACCTCCGCAGCCCGCATGATTGTACGACCCCTTCCAAGATGTCGTCAACAAGCTCCTCCGCAACCATGCCAATAAATTCCACCACATCCGTGAAAATTATCTCACGACCGGCAACATACTCGTCATCCTCGTCGTCGCTAATGACTACTACCTCGGGGAGGTTGCCGATTCGCGTCGGTCTCATCATCGCCGTCTTCAACAAAAATCGGGGCACTCCAAGAACCCTTGCCTTTTACCACAAGAGGTAAATCGCCTTCAAGCACCCTCGAGCGAAAACACTGCCGGAGATCACGTGTGTCTATCTCCTTGGTTCCTCCCCGGAATAAGCAATCCGCCACTACCTCCGGATTCCTCGAGACCGCCTCCCACGGCCCGGTCCGGAGGAGTTGGCGCGACTTTTGAATTGATCGATCATACTTCGCTACTCTCCACCACCAAATCCTATCAAATTTCGCATGAGGATTTTTGCCCCTCGATTAATCCGGCGGCCCCGTCACGAAAAAATCTTGACGATTCAAAGATCAGCGGAACCACATTAAAAATGGCGGGCCCAAAATCCGGAGGAACTGCGCGCGAAGGCACACGATCGGTGCTCGCCAAACCCCCCCGCCTAACACACGACACTAAACCCTCGCATAAAACAAGCGGAGATACCTAGGTGAACGCCAAAACACCGATCAAATCTAAGAAAGAGCAAGCTCGAAGGTAGCACAAATTTAGCCAAACCGAGAAGCCTTACGGCTCAATGTATCTTACAACCATCCGAAAGCACACAAGTGCAAATTGTTCAAAGAATATTTCCCTCTAAGTCTCATCAAAAAGAAGATAGGACCATTCAACGATACTCTAAGCGATCGCCGGGGGTAACACCAACTGTTCATGCGGAGCCTTCCGGAGGCGGGTCGATCGCGGCGGTAGTATCGGCTTCTGCGCGCCCGGGTTCACGGGTTACGGCGCCGAACCTCCGTCGGCGGACGTCCGGTGGTCGTCGTGTTGTTGCCTTCCTCCGGAGGTGGCAACTCCTGCGTCCCCTCAGCCAGTGCGTCAATCTGCAAAACCCAGAAAGGTCCCTTTAGAAATCAAAGCAACTTCATAATCACAACAGGTACTCACGACCAAGAAAGCCACGCGACCCTTACCCCCGCAGCAACTTCAGCGACGATCTCGTACGCCAGTCTGGTACCTCCGCAGACAGCGAACTTGTCGAAAGCCGCATGGCCCACAGAGGCAACCAATGAATCCTTCCTTGCCTCGCGGACCTCCTCCACGGTGGGCCAGCGGAAGTCAGCGCCAATGATCTTGCGGGCGTGTTTACTCCCCGCATCCCTAAGGGCGCAGGCAGTGGCCGAACCCCCGCAGAAAATCCCCGCCTCGACCAGTGTTGACATTTCTAACGCCACTTAGTGTTAGGTTGTCATCCCTAACATGGCGCCAAAAATGCTGGTACTAAATAATGCAACTGCTACTAGAAATAAATATGGGATCCGCAAGCGCACGATAATACCGATGTAGCATTTTAACCAGGAGTAATCCAGTATCGTTATTTATATTTTTACCCTTTGGGAAGGGAATGCACCTGGATAATGAGTGATGAGCAATGCACATGCTGTAATGGAGAGCTTAACCTTGTCTACGTATCGATCATCTCATACGGGTAAGTGTCACATAAAATATAGGAATGAATGATAAATGACATAAGATAAATGAGAGCATTTAGCCACATAAAATAATAGTAATAAGCCATCTCAACTTAGCACTCTAAGCTTATAACACTAGCATGGACTAGGACGATCTAGGGTATAATCCTATGTTATTCTAACTACAAAGTCAAAGCATACAATGATTAGTGCAAGAACATCTAGCAATCATGGCGGGAAAAGGTTACATCTATGCATAGTGATATTACCGAGAAGACAAGAGACATAGCAATGACTTCAATGTAATAGGTTGTTCTACTAAGACCTACCAACGGGGATGGAATACAAAGGACTCAACGGAGCTTGTCACTTCCGCGATCTACCACACGACCCGGCCAATAGGGTGTAATCGCGAGATAAATACAATCTAGGCACCACGCCTACACAATATTTACCACTCACCCATCGATCTAATGAGCAAGCGCTATACGATCCTATGCATAAACATAATTCTAGTCCAACTATGCTAAACATATAATCAAAGTAAACTAAGAACAATATAATTGAGAACATAATCAAATAGAGCAAAGTCAAGTCGATATAATAGAATAGAATAAAGTACTACTCATAGTATCACGAACAATGATGAATATTACAAGAATGTAGAGGGGAATTACCAAGAACTCCGACGAGATCCGGACTCCAAGCTAGGCTTGATTCCCTCTAGATCTATTCCTATGTAGCTATGCTACTAAACTATGGAGCTCTAATTGAGATGGTGGCTCGGCTTCTCCGAATTCTAATGAGAGAATGAACTCTTGAATGAATTAGGAATGAATTAGGGTTTCACCCGGGGCCGGGGGCTCGAATATATAGCCCCCTAGGATTAACCACGGCCCTCGGATCAAACCGACCTAAATGGACGATAATTATTCATCCTCAAAGGCGGTGGAGGCGGGGATCCACGAGACTCCACCGATTGGTGGAGGTGGGGAGTCGGCCGACTCCCCCCGGGTCGGCCGACCGCCACCCCTGCCGGGTGGGCCCCGGCTTCCGTGGTTTGCCTTCGGAGTCTTCTAGATTATACAATTTTACCCGTTCGGTCTTTATCTCTATGTAATCATGACATGTGGGCCTCCTTTGGTTCTCTTTCCGATAACCCCTCGCAGAAATAGACAATCACCAAAACTCGTGGAATTCGTCGGTGTAACCCCTATATCTAACAGGTGAACTCATATTAGTCCTTTCTCTTGCTGCGTTGACGGTATAAAATTGATACTTAACGACCGTCAACAAACTCCCCCAAGCTTACCTTTTGCTCGTCCCCGAGCAAAGATAGACTCAGATGATGGATCGGGAGTTGCTACAATACTTTCACTCCTCACAAGTACACATGCGTTCAAACAAGAACTCTCCTCCGGATTAGAGTGAACTATCCCGACTCAAAACTCACTCATATTACCTTTCACCATGGGGCTTGTAACCGTCACTTGGGTCTTGAGTAGTTGAAAGATAGAACGGTCAAGTCAAGCGCCATGTTTCTCGCTCTTTGATCAACTATTATCCGGAGTTTTTGCAAGGTTTTGAAATAAAACTCAGAGTTCCTTGTATGAACCTTTCAAGTCTCTCATTTGTGGTATTTCTGGATCCTTTCTAAGGCATGAGTAGTGTATGCCTTCTCTCTTCTCTCAGAATATGTGGTATTTATGGAACTAAGGCATAGTGGAAAGTGCCTTCTCTCTCTCACCCTACTTTCTAATAGGCTTATGTGGAGCTCATAGGTGGGGAGACACTCAAACTCACTTGCATATATTGCATAGTTAAGACATGGATCCAATAGGAACTAAAATAATAATAAAGTCATATGTGCATGTGAATGAGGAAATGGAATGGATGAGATGATGATAGGATGATGGTGGAATGATGGTGATAAGGAAATGATTATGAGGGGTACTCAACTGGTGAACATCTACTTCTACACTCGCTCCTTTGGGGATAACATGACTCCCTTTATTCGGAAACCTTGAAACTTTCTTGAATGGAAGGACTTGGCTACTCTTTCTTTTTCTTTCTTTCTTCTTTTCTTTCTTTTTTTTTTTTTTTTTTTTTTTTTTTAGAGCAACCAATCCTCTGAAAACGAAACTTTAGCACAGGGAGTGTATAACTTGAAATGATAATGACTAGAGCTTTTATGTAGGCAAATAGAACGGCGATGATTATGTCTAGATGTTCACTCCTAGAATAGGAGTAGAACCTTTTCGGATGATGTGAAATGAATGGCGTATGTATATGTGGATGGATGAATGGATGGATGCGTACTCCCGGTGTAGGAGCAAGATAAGTGCGTGTCTCTAAGGTAGAGATAGCACAATATGTGGGGAATGCGTACTCCCGGGATAGGAGAAACATAAGTGCGTATCTCCGGGGTAGAGATAGCACAATATGTGGTGGATATGGATCTATATGTGGGTGGTACTTCGAGGAACGAAGTAGCACGGAATGAATGTAGTATTTATAAAATGGGTGCATGCTTCGAGGACGAAGTAGCATAGATCAATGGATAGAGAGCACATAGTATTGACTTTAACTGCGTGACTAATTCCTTATGGGTCCACAAAGCATAACCACACTCAATGCCTATAAAGTCTACACTCAAACCTACAATATGATCTATATAAACGAGATGGGTTTTCCTAATCTAGTAAGCATGAATGTATGGCTGTGGTAGGAATTTAAACTCTCATCATAAAGGAACTCATCATGCGGGAATTTAATATTTTTTAAGATAAATTCTCCGAACTCTAGTATCTCTAGGAACAAGATAGATAGCAGCTCAAAACCTTCCCATATCATACCCGTCAACCACCTAGACTTAGATCAAGTGTTCGCTACCCACAAGTTTCGGGTTCGAGCAAATCTCAAATCTAAACGGTTGTGTCCAAAACTCGGGAGAGTGCAAGGTTGAAAACTAGGTACTTGAAAGGAATTATGGCAGAGCAACTATTCATCATCTCCATGTAGAGTTTATTCTAGGGATCACTTTTAAAGACAAAGTTGCAAGGGCTCTCCAAAAGTAGAAAAGATAAATAAGGAAATCTTTCCGGGTTTCTATGGTTATGCATCTTTTTTAGTTGTTTTAACAAAGCATACTTTAATAAAGCACAATTGGATAAGTCGGAAACACTTAGCTTGGTACACGGGGATGCTCTCCCCCAAGCCGGATGTTGACATAGTCTGCGATGTTGCCGATGTGCACCGAAGACGTTCTAGTCCTCCAGAGTGTCGTAGATAGTTGCCGTTGGAGACGGCATTCAATTGTCGCGCAAAGCACTCCGACGGGGACTGGATGTCCTTCACTGTTAGCTCCTTCTTGATCCTTGATGTTCCGTGAAGCTCAAATAGACAACAAAGCTTGTGGAACTAATTAAGTGTTAGTGACAAAAACCTCTAGGCTTTAGTTGTCTAGAACTTTCTTAACTTACACTTGTTCTAACAGGGATCACAAGAAATATTTTTTTATCTTTTTATTATTTAAGGAATGCAAACAGGGAAAGATAAATATGCTGAGAAATTATTTTTGTGCCACCACAGTGAATGGTTATCCACATGGGGCTTAAAGTTTTTTCTGGATGCAAATGCACAACATCTTTATTTTCTTTTCAAGAGTAAAGATGCAACAAAGATGCAAGTAGGGAAATAAATATACTAAGGTAAAAATATAATGCTGAAAAGTAATGCGATAAATACCAAGTTACCTCTTGGCGCGGCGTTCGGTGGTTTTAAGTCCTCCGAACAGACTTGTCATGTTCGCTCATTTTCAAGGGCGCATTGGCCGGCGCCCGATGACGTCGCCTCTTGTGTAGGAATTGATTCGATTTTGCTTTTACCTTCCACACCTTCTTTGTTGGAGAGGGTGACCTTGAGGAGGAAGCTTCTTGGATCACTTGTTTCTCTTCTGGTAGCACCTCTTCGGGTTCTTCTACAATGTTCTTCTCTTCTGGGTACCGATCTTCATATCTTGACACTTCTCCCTCATAGTTGGCCCATCCATCCGTAGTGATGTTCTTCTTGTTACGCGACGGTACGCCTTCTCCTTGCTCTGTTCTTCTTGGGCTCCTCGGTGATTATATAATTATTGTTGAAGTAGCGGCATACCTTCTCGGTGGGAAAGTGGAAATGGATCTCTCTTGTCCCAATATAGATGATAGCTCGGTGGTATTCAGGAATGGTCTTCCTAGGATGATTGGAGGATCATAGTCATCTCCCATGTCAATGACTAGGAAGTCCGTAGGGACATAATGGTCATCTATCGGGATGAGGACATCCTTCACTTCTCCTTCGACGAAGCGGAATGTCGATCGATCCGCCATCTGCAACTTGTGCATAGGTAGGCTCCAAAGGCATAGTGCCATATAGATACTCATAGGTTACCTTGGCCATGATGTTGACGCCCGATCCGGTGTCACGCATTACAGGTTTTATTGAAAGAGCTTTGTTGATGGAGCATTGAATGGTTGGGACACCGGGGTCATCCTTCTTGATTAGACGTGGGGATCGAGTAAGTGGTCATGCTCCTTGTGGACCGCAGGTGACCATCCTCACCGTCTCCGTCTTCTTGGTCTTCTTATTCTTGTTCTTGCTCTTCTTAGCTGGATTCTTCTTCTTCTCACCATTCGTTGATGAGGGTGTCTTGGGAACGGCAAAGACTGTTCTTGAAGAAGAAGGTTTCTCTCTTGCCCTTGATGTTGAAGATGATCTTGGCGTGTTGGCATACATGATGGCTCCAGCGGTGTTCAAGAATGGTCGTCCCAAAATGATAGGGGACCTTTCATCACCGCTGTATCCACTACCACGAAGTCCGCCGGAACATACAAGTTGCCTACTCGTACACATATGTCTTCAAGCACTCCCAAAGGAACACGGAGTGACCGGATCCGCAATTTGTAAGCACATGGTTGTGTATGCTAAGGGGCATCCGAATAGCTTCTCATATATCACTCTTGGCATGATGTTGATGCTTGCACCGAAGTCACGCGATTGCCTCATTGAAATTGGTACTTCCAATGGAGATCGGAATGATCGGTCTCCCTGGATCGCCCTTCTTGATTGGCGAGTTGAGTCAATCCATGACCCCTTCGATGGATCACTCCGGCTATCTTCTACATTGAATATATCAACAAGATTTGCAGTCTCGAGCTCTTCGGGTTGTCCCGGTTTACCTTGACCGAGTGGAGGGAGCAAGGTTAACAAGCTGTTGTACCCGCGACTCAAGTATCTTGTTGAAGCCGAGTCGGCTCTTGATGGCATTGGAAAAGCCATCCATTCATTCTGCCGAGTGTCTCTAGGACCTTGTCATTTGATGTCGGCTTCTTGGACAGATTGTCCATCATCTTGCCTTGGTTCAAGCACTAGCTCTCTCAAAGGCGGCCGGTTGTAATTATTGTAGGAGGAGCCGTTACCTTGATAGTTGCCCGAATAATTGCCCGAGTAGTTAGGCCTCCGTCGCGATTCCAACCTTGATTCCGCGAGGACGGTAGTAATTATTGTTGTTGTTGTTGTTGAGGTAGTTCACGTCCTCCTTCGGCTACGGGCGCGTTAGCACCGTGTGCCCGGTCTCTCCACACTCTTCACATGTCATGCGAGCATCATGTATATGCATGACTTCTTTCTTCTCCGGGACTCTCTCATCGAGCCTCTTCATTAGCAAATCCATTTTGGCAGACTGACATGTCTACCTCCTTCCGGTGCATTCCTCCACTCTCTTGCGGGTCTCGAGTTCTTTCTTCACTCCAACCTTGGTTGGATGCCATCTTCTCCACAAGAGCTGTGGCTTGAGGAATAGTGAGTGATAAGAATGCACCTCCGGCAAAGCATCCATCGTCTCACGTGTGCTGTTGCTAAGCCCATGGTAGAATGTCTCGCATAAGCAGCCAATTCTCCATGCCATGATGAGGACACTCGAGGATGTAATCTTGAAAGCGCTCACAAGCTTCGGGACAGTCTCATCATGATGTTGCCGAAAGCTTGATATCTTCCCGCGAAGAGCATTTGTCTTGCCCATTGGGAAGAACTTCGCCAAGAAATTGGTGGAACATAATGCCCACGTAGGATTCTTCTCCTTATTGGCGTAGAACCACCGCTTCGCTCTCCCCAAGAGTGAGAATGGGAAGAGGCGAAGTAGTATAGCATCTCTCGGGGACATCCTTGATAGTGAATGTGCTACAAATCTCCGTAAAGTGTTGGAGATGAGCACTAGCATCTTCATGGGCCTTCCCACGTAACCGGCTTGCTTGCACCATGTTGATTAGCGCAGCTTGAGCTCAAAAGCTCCTTCGATGTCCGCAATGGTCCAAGACGAATGTTGTCCGTAGTTGAGCCGAGAACTCGCGGAGTGACTTGTTCGCCATGGCTTCAAACGCTGGTGTCAAGTCTCGCACGAAAGGTTGACTTTCGCTTCGACAAACTTCCAAGTTGAGTTGATGATGATGATTGATTGGTCTTCTTCAACTTGCTTCCGGCCTTCCCGATTAAAGCTTCGGATTGTCAATATAATTATCGGGAAGAATTGTCTTGATTACCCCGCATAAGATACACAAATAGACAAAACAAGGGTAATCCAGTAGAGATGGGTTAGTATGACAAAGACAACTCAATCACATTATCTAGTGCAATGCTGCTCATTATCCATTGGCTTTCAACCTTCCCCGCAACGGCGCCAAAAATGCTTGTTGACATTTCTAACGCCACTTAGTGTTAGGTTGTCATCCCTAACATGGCGCCAAAAATGTCGGTACTAAATAATGCAACTCGCTACTAGAAATAAATATGGGATCCGCAAGTTTACGAGATAATACCGATGTAGCATTTTAACCAGGAGTAATCCAGTATCGTTATTTATATTTTTACCACTCGGGAAGGGAATGCACTTGGATAATGAGTGATGAGCAATGCACATCGTAATGGAGAGCTTAACCTTGTCCGTATCGATCATCTCATACGGGGTAAGTGTCACATAAAATATAGGAATGAATGATAAATGACATAAGATAAATGAGAGCATTTAGCCACATAAAATAATAGTAATAAGCCATCTCAACTTAGCACTCTAAGCTTATAACACTAGCATGGACTAGGACGATCTAGGGTATAATCCTATGTTATTCTAACTACAAAGTCAAAGCATACAATGATTAGTGCAAGAACATCTAGCAATCATGGCGGGAAAAGGTTACATCTATGCATAGTGATATTACCAGAGAAGACAAGAGACATAGCAATGACTTCAATGTAATAGGTTGTTCTACTAAGACCTACCAACGGGGATGGAATACAAAGGACTCAACTAACCTGTCACTTCCGCGATCTACCACACGACCCGGCCAATAGGGTGTAATCGCAGATAAATACAATCTAGGCACCACGCCTACACAATATTTACCACTCACCCATCGATCTAATGAGCAAGCGCTATACGATCCTATGCATAAACATAATTCTAGTCCAACTATGCTAAACATATAATCAAAGTAAACTAAGAACAATATAATTGAGAACATAATCAAATAGAGCAAAGTCAAGTCTCGATATAATAGAATAGAATAAAGTACTACTCATAGTATCACGAACAATGATGAATATTACAAGAATGTAGAGGGGAATTACCAAGAACTCCGACAGATCCGGACTCCAAGCTAGGCTTGATTCCCTCTAGATCTATTCCTATGTAGCTATGCTACTAAACTATGGAGCTCTAATTGAGATGGTGGCTCGCTTCTGAATTCTAATGAGAGAATGAACTCTTGAATGAATTAGGAATGAATTAGGGTTTCACCCGGGGCCGGGGGCTCGAATATATAGCCCCTAGGATTAACCACAGCCCTCGGATCAAACCGACCTAAATGGACGATAATTATTCATCCTCAAAGGCGGTGGAGGCGGGATCCACGAGACTCCACTGATTGGTGGAGGTGGGGAGTCGGCCGACTCCCCCGGGTCGGCCGACCGGCCACCCCCAGTGGGCCCGGCCTTCCGTGGTTTGCCTTCCGGAGTCTTCTAGATTATACAATTTTACCCGTTCGGTCTTTATCTCTATGTAATCATGACATGTGGGCCTCCTTTGGTTCTCTTTCCGATAACCCCGAAATAGACAATCACCAAAACTCGTGAATTACGCGTGTAACCCCTATATCTAACAGGTGAACTCATATTAGTCCTTTCTCTTGCTGCGTTGACGGTATAAAATTGATACTTAACGACCGTCAACAACCAGCTGATCAAAGAACGGCGTCAAGTAATTTAGCTCATTCTTCAACCATTCCGCATAACCCTCGACGCTGGGCTCAGCGGGCAGATCGCTAGTGGGAGCCCCGCCAGTATGTGCCAGCTGTGCATCAAAGATTCCCTTGACCTCCGCCATGCGAGATACAAGGGCACGCATCAAGTCCGCCTCCCTCTCCTCCGCATCTATAGCGCGTTTCTCAAAGCGCTCCTTCTCACCCTCGGCGCCCTCCGCCCGCTTCCTCATGTCCTCAAAGGCTTGGTTGGCATTCCGAAGCTCAGCCCTCGAGTCCAGCTCGCGACACGCAAAGATCGCAATCTTCAAATGCTTTCTTGTTAGCCTCGCGGAGCTTATTCATATCGATCTCATGAGAAGCTTGCTCCGCGAGGAGCTCCCCGAACTCGCCTTTCAAGGCCGACGGTTTTGCCTTTCTAGCTCCGCAAACCTCTTCCGCGTTTCAGCCTCATCCTTCGCGCACGCCGTCGCGAGCCCCGTGCAAGCAAAATAGCCTCAATCATCTTCGCCTCAATGTCGGTTAAGTTGTTCTCAACCTTCCGACCCGCCGCAAGCTCCGCCTCGGCACACCGCGCGTCCAAAGGCGGGGACCGGAACCTCCGCTCCCCTTCACCGCAGTCAACCGGTCGCGGAGGTCGGCGCTAGTATCTGTGTGCGCCTTAGGGTCCGTGACCCCGCCGACCGGGCGAAATAGGGCAGCGAGCTCGGCGACGCTTCTCCCTAAACCCTTTTTCCAGCTTCGTATGGGGCGGAGGTACAGCTTCCTCCCCATTGACCCAGATATGGATCCCTTCGTACTCCGGCCCCGGCTCGTCGCGAGCGTCGGGAGGAAGCCTCGGTATCCACCATCGCGAGATCTTGGTCTCCTCCTCTTCGTGGCTCCTCCGCCGCCTCCTTGGCCGTAGCCTCTAGCCGGACCTCCGCAAGGACCCGCGCTGCTCAGAACGTGGGGCGAAGTGATGTCCACGTCCCGTCCGCCTTCTTTCCCGACCGACCTGAAGGAGACGAGCCGCCCGAAGACTTGTCCCGCCGCGCCGCCGGCGGCACCGCCTTTCGCCGCCGACGGTTAGGACCGGAGCAGTTTGGGCACCGCCGAAGCCAAAAGAGGGCACGCGTCCTCTTCCGCTCCCCCGTCCCCGTCCACCCCTAGGCGCGCCGGAGGTCGCCGGGCGACGGGGAGAACGTTCAACGGCTCCTGCGCACTTGTGGGGGGAGAAGGCCGCACCTGACCGAGTTGTTCCCGTCGCCAACCCACCTCCGCGGCCGCTAGCCGACGTCTTCCGGATCTTCCCGCCCCCACGACCACCTCCGCCGGCCGGCGGGACATCGTCGCGTTAGCCGAGACCTCGGAGGTCTCCGAGGCCGTTTCGTTGCCGGCCGCTTCTTAGCCCGCTTCGCTTTCTCCTTCGTCGCGGCAAGGCGCTTCAGCCTCTCCCGGTACTTGATGCCAAGCAGGTCATAAACCCGGTTCACCCGGTGACCCCTCCATCTCCTCCTTCATCTTTCGTTGCTCTTCGGCGTCCACCTTCCCGACGAGCTCCAAGACCTCCGCTTCCACCACACAACGAATTTTCTTCAAAGCCTCCGCCTCGCTCGAAGCGGAGGAGAGCTCCTCCGCCCATGCAACGCGGAGGTTCGGCAAGTTCAGGTCCTTCAAAAACTCGTACCCCATAGCCGCATAAGATGACGGCCCTTCCTTCACCAGGCCTGTCCAATCATGGTCGGCCTTCAGAGGCACGACCTTCGCGCAGTGATATTCCGCGAACACATCCCGCTGCGTCATGCACCGGGAGAGGTCACGCATCGCGTCCTCGCAGAGCCGCGACCCTTGGTCGGAAGCGGTGGTCACCTTCAGAGTCTCCTTGTCAGGGAGCGGGCGAAGGTCGCCCGCCAAGTCACGCCCCTCCGCTTCATCCAAGCGGTAATAGAACCACTTACTCAGCCAACCTTCCCACTTGTTCTTCTGAGCTTGCACCGGCACCTTCGCGTTGTTCCGTCGACGGAACATAAGAACCCCGAACTGGCTCTCCTCCGTCACCGTTCCGTCGCCGGTGGTCACCGTCTTTGTCTTCTTCTGCACATGCATGCTGTGCACCTTCGCGAAGCCCTCCACGGTCGGTTCCACCCCTTGCGAGTGACGGCCCCACACAAACGCGCAAAGCTTCGGGAAGCTATTGGGCGTCGAGGTGATGGAATTGCACGCGAACTTCCGCACGCGCCCGCACTGCCGGGTGAGGCGGGAACCGCAGCCCCCGCTTCAAAGAAGGCTTCAAACACCACCACCTCGATTGTTGTCGTGGTGCGGCGTCAAGACACCTCCGGAGCAGCCGCCCGCTCCTCTCCAACCAACCTCTCGCGCGAACCTATCGAGATCGCCCGCCGCCACGTAACTAGCTCCGATCTCATAGACGGGGACGGTGCTAACGGCGCCCATGGCGTCGGTCCCCCTCGTCTCGCATCCCTTCGCCATCAAACAACTACCTCCGCCTTTCCCCCGGATCACCTCCGCCCCACTTGAAGCACCTCCGCTCCCGCTTACAACCCCCGACTTCCTGATGCCTCTCACCCCCGCACGAGTCCGCAACCTCCGTGTATGAACGAGTAAAAGCAAGCGCGCAGGGGAGCGAAGACGTGAGAGCAGTAAAAAGCGTCCCTTTCACCCACCCCGACTATTTATAAGCCGGGGTTTCACCGCGGTAAAGGCCGGCACAAATCTCGAGGATCCGGTGATCCAACGACGGGAAAGCGCCACGCAAACCCTAACCGTCCCGTCACGCGCGGCGGCGAAGCCCACCCGGCCCATTAATCAATTAAAATAAAACGCAATCGGGCCCGGCTAAAACGGGCCGCGAGCAACGGTTGGGCGTCGGCTGCGGAGGTGGACCTCGGCCACGCGCCATCGGACCATTCCCCCTTTTTTCTTAAGGGCGTTGCTCCGACCCCGCCCGGGCCGAACCATCGTGGGGCTCTTGTTGGGGGGAACAACCTCCGCTAGGACCCCTACTTAGCTCCGCGGCCCCCGCATGGGCCAAGACAGCAAAGCTACTAAGCAACCACGGACGACCTTCGCCGTCACATGCTCTTTGATGGCGAAGGTCATCGTGCCCGTCTTAGCGATTCGGCGAAGGTACGTCATACCTCCGCACTCGAGCCCTTCAAACCTCTTACGGCGCAGGTACTTGACGATTCGAAGGAGTCTCCCAAGACCTCCGCGACGAGCGGGGCCCTCGAAGACCTCCGCCGGGGTACTCGGCCACCTAGCCATACGAGACGGCGGGAGACCTCGGACGGCCGCATGCACGACGGACGCAAGGCGGCGCGACGGCCGACGCGTGGCGGCACCGGAGGGCGACACGTGGAGTCCTGGAGGGCATGACACTTGGCGTCTTGTGATAGGGTTAGATGAAGATGTAGTTAATTTTACAATGTACACTATTGCCCTTGTTGAGGCCCACTTGTAAGTGTGATCATAGTTAAAACCCCTACGTAAAAAGCCACTTGACCCTTGGTATGGCCTATAAATACCAAGGGTATGGCAAGTGTAAGGGGGAAGGACCCTTGACATTTTTGGTCCCAATTAGTGCAAAACCCCCAAAGGGGGCCCACTAGCTATTATCTGTCCTGTGCAAGTGTTTGGATCCCACTCTCTGTTTGGGGAACCTTCGCCCTCCTCCTCCGGCCCCCGGCGAAGGTAGGGGGGCAAGCGTTCATACCAACAGCGGGTAAGAGGTCTAGCGATGAATGAGAAAACTTTTATGAACCTACGATAAAAACCAGCATGGCCAAGGAAACTTCTAATTCCCTTCACATTGATAGGAGGAGGCAGTTGCTCAATTACTTCTATTTTGGCTCTATCTACCTCGATGCCTCTTTCAGACACTAAGTGTCCTAGCACTATTCCTTCTCTAACCATGAAATGACACTTTTCCCAATTAAGGACTAAGTGTTTTTCCTCACATCTTTGCAAAACTCGATCTATGTTTTCAAGACACTCATCAAAAGTTTTTCCATAGACGGAAAAATCATCCATGAAAACTTCCATAATCTTTTCAATCATATCGAAAATATAGACATCATACATCTTTGAAAAGAAGTGGCGCATTACATAACCCAAAAGACATCCTACGATAAGCAAAGGTTCCATAAGGGCATGTAAAGGTCGTTTTGTTTTGATCATCGGGATGGATAGGGATTTGATGATATCCGAATATCCATCAAGGAAGCAAAAGTAAGAATGGTTGGCTAATCGTTCTAGCATCTCATCGATGAAAGGCAAAGGAAAGTGATCTTTTCTTGTTGCCTTATTAAGCTTTCTATAATCTATGCACATTCGCCATCCCGTGACGGTTCATTGAGGGATTAACTCATTCTTCTCATTTTGGACAACGATCATGCCTCCTTTTTAGGCACAACTTGAACAGGCTGACCCACTCACCGTGTGGCACGGGGTAAATAATCCCGGCGTGCAACGTTTTTAAAACTTCTTTCTTAACAACTTCCCTCATCGCATTATTGAGTCTACGTTGGGGTTCTCTAGATGGTGGAACATCGGGATCTGTGGGAATGCGATGGGTACAAAGGGCAGGACTAATTCCTTTGAGGTCCTGGAGTGAGTAGCCAAAAGCTTTTTGATGTTTTTCTAGGACAGCCATTAAGCGGAAAGTTTGCTCCTGAGTGAGAGCATCACTTATGATAACAGGAGACTCTGGATTATTTCCTAGAAAGGAATATCTAAGACCGGCTGGTAAAGGTTTGAACTCTATAGGAGGCCTAGGTGGTAAGGTAAACTCATCTAATGGTTCGTTCTCGGAAAGGGGGACTTCTTCTTCTATGAAGAATCTAGCTTCGTCTTCTAATTCTGGTTTAACTAGGAATTCTAGAGAAGCTGCTCTAAATTCCTCCAATGGATCATAATACGGATAGGGCTCGGTTCTAGCATTTAGAGAGTGCGAAATGGACATTGCAAACTGGAGTTTCTTGCCTAAACAAATGCTCAGTTTCCCAGTTTGTCCTTCATAAAGAAGTCTTCTAAACGGTTGTCCTATCAACGGTGGAAATCCCCTATGTCAAAGACATAAAAGCTTAAGTGAACGGGGTTCCTTCTACCGGAGTGGTAGGACATGTAGGATTCCTAAACAAAGGGAAGAATTTGTCTTGAAGGATTTCTTATGAACTTCACTGTTGGGGTTAATGTCATGTCTCTTTGCAAATATTTTGCTAGTGTGGTAGACATGATATTTATACCCACATTTGGATCATAGAGAGCGTCTATGTGATCATTGTTAATCATGGGAAGAGAGAATGAATCCAAAAGAATTATTTCGGAGGAAAGCTCTGACTCTTCTAACCATTCATTACTTATAACAGACACTAACTCTCCTGAGGTCTTTCCTGTTGGAATATCCTCATCAATATTACATGGCTTTATTGGGTGATATTTGCCTTGTGGCTTCTTCACTTTGTGTGATAGTTGAAGATGTTTCCAAAATCGGAAATGATCGGTTCAATATCTAGCATAAAATCGGGAAGTGGAATGTCTTCCTTGTCTTGCTCAAGACATGGGTTAGCTGAAATTGATGGTGTACCGGCAAAGGTTTGGCTTCAGCTACTTGAGTTTCTACTTCTAGGAGGTTGTCTAATTCTTGGATAGGATTTGATCTAGGATTGATCTTGCTTTCTCGCGAGAGATATGCAAGAATGATCCTCCCGAAGTTGTGTCGAGCAATTTTCTTTGTCTCTACTCGGACCTTTATAAAAATGTTGTAAAAGAATAGGATCCGGTAGACTAAGGTCTGGGCCGATGCTAAAAGTGTAGTAAAACGATTCCAGGATGAGGCCAAAGATTCTTCGGGTTCTTGCTTAATAGTCGAACCTTGACTCTAAGGTCGACAATTTGGGAGATGGGATAGAAATCTAGGCAAAAGTTGGAACGTAAGGATCCCAATCCCCTTGTTGCTTACCTATAGCTTTATCATACCATTGTCTAGCTTTTCCCTTTAATGAGAAAGGAAATAGCTTCCAACGGAGGGTTTTGTCGGACATGCCCTCTATGCGAAGACAGATCACACGTTTGCTCAAAGTCTCTAATGTGAAGGTAAGGGTTTTCGTCTCCTTCTCCTGAAAAGGATAGGCTTTGGACCAATGCAATCAACCGCGGACTCAGCCTATAGCTAGGTGTTTGGATAGGTTGTGATGACTCATGTGGCACTAGGCTGGTCTCCGTGGGTGCAGAAAATTGAAAGATAGGAATGGAATTTAAATTATCCATAAGGATAGAAAAAGATAAAATGTACGGAAAAGTAAAGTGAAAGAAAAAGATAAAAGTATAGGTACAAGGGAGAGCAAGATTTAGGTTATCTAAGCAGGCCGTCTTTCTCCCCGGCAACGGCGCCAGAAATGCTTGTTGACACTAGATACGCACACGAAAGAATCAAAGAGAAATAATCCACACGCGCACGGATATCGGTGAGCACTTCACCCGGGAGATAAGTCCTGAGTATCGTATTTGTTTTTATCCGCTAAGAGAAAACGTGCAATAGACTAACCCGATCTTTACTTCTACCCTGGGGGCCGCTAGTCAAGTGAGAATTAAGCGATATAGAGAGAACTCCTTCATCAGTCTTCTTCTAACCTATGGCAAGTTTTGAGACTATTGTTCTAAGGGGGTACCTGAGGAAAAGACACCGCAGAGGATGCTAAACCGGGCACAAAGGACCTACCTTACCTACCAACGGGAAGTGGATTACAAAGGTAATAAAGGGATTGTCACTTCCCTCACTACTACCACGGTTCCGGCCTAAGCACCACGCTTATGCTAAAGAACGATTACTCTATTCCCAACGCGAAGCGAATAAAGTAAACTTGTAAACCAAAGAACAATAATAACAACGAACTTACTAGTATTAGAAGTTGAATTGCCGAATGATCCTGAAACCAAGCCTCGGGTTAGGAGACTTGATCCCGCAGGTACACTGGAGAGGAGACACCGACAGGCCGGGCTTCCTCCAAATCTACCTCCACTCTATACTCTCTCAATCTCTCTTGATACTAATACCCTATAGAGATAGATCCATTCAAGGGACCCTTCTCACAGCTAATTCTCTCTAGAAAATATGCATTAGGGCTTCTGAACTCGAGGTTCTCTCTCTTCTGAATCAGAGAATGAATTAGGGTTTCTCCTGGGGCCAGGGGCTCTGAATATATAGTCCTCTAGAATGCACCACAGCCCTCGGATCAACCCGACCAAAATGGACGATTATTATTCATCTTCAAAGTCGATGGAGGTAGGATCCACGAGACTCAACCTGATTGGTGGAGGTGACGGGGCGGCCGACTTTGCCCTAGGGGCGGCCGCCCCTGGGCTATGCCAGGTGGGCCCCAGGTTTCAGGTGTTGCCTTCTGGAGTCTTCTAGATTATACTTTTTCACCCGTTCGGTCTTTCTCTCTATGTAAACCCGACATGTGGACCATCTTGGGTAGTTTTTTTGTCACCGCGGAAATAGATATTCACCAAAACTCGTGGAATTCGTCAGTGGTAACCCTATATCTATCAAGTATTTATAAATAGGTCCATTTGCATGCTGAGTTGACGGTTAATTTTATGAGTTAACGACCGTCAACAGTGGCGTGGTGAGTTGAAGTGAAAATCCTTTGAAAATGATTATGAAAATGCTAACACACAAGCACATGGTGATGTACACTTGGTGGTGTTGGCACATTTGCAAAGGTGGCGAAGGATGGTTTGTAGGGTAGAGATGGGTTTGGGTCGGGATTCGGCGCTTTCGAGAAAATGAGATGCCTATTTTCTATTGCGCCAGATGCAATTTGTTGGTGAAACCATGCTATCTCTGGAGCACAAGTTGGTACACTTGTTGGCTAGCATGTATGTGCGAAGGTGGAGAAGATAGCGTCGGCGACGGCTTGTTAAACGAGGTTTTACATGCGTCGGACGCTGAGATTGAGAGCATCAGACGCTGGGGGCAGCGTCTGGCACGTTGTGGTGCTGTGTGGCTCGGCCAAAGTTGCGTCGACGCGTCCGACGGTTTCGCGCCGGACGCATGACGTCAGCGTCCTACGAGGGCTAAGCGTCCGACGGTGCGTCCGACGGTGGCGTCCGGAGGTCGGGCAGTTTGCAGGGCTCTCTGGACTGCATCCGAGGCTATGTTGGAGCATCTGGAGGTGAGCCTCGGACGCGTCCGACGCCATTGGGTAACGGCTAGTTTGAATCGCTATTTTGGCATGCAGAAAACTGAACGCGTTGGACGCGTCCGACGCTTGGGGGTCGGAGCGTCCGACGGTCCCGAAAAAGAGTCGTTGAAGGGGTAACGGCTAGTTCAGCCCATGGGGCTATAAATAAAAGGTGTGTTCGGCCTTGGCTGGTGCTTAGCACCTTGGGGACTTGGTGGCCACCTTGGAGAGTGCTTGGAGAGCCCTCTAACTCACATATGCTTGATGGTGATCATTCGATAGTGTGAGAGTGAGATTCTAGTGTGCTGCATTGCGAGATTGCATCGAGTGGCACTAGGTGTTCATGCTGCAAGTCGATGTGCTTGTTACTCTTGGAGGTTGCCACCTCCTAGACGGCTTGGTGGCAAGAGACTCTGTGGAAGCACGCGTGGAGATTGTGCGGTGCTCCGGAGGAGGATTTGTGAGAGGTTCAGTGCTCACCTCGCGGGGATCGCGAAGAGTAGCCTTATTGGATTGCTCGTGCCATTGAGTTACCCCACTTGAGAGTGGTGTTTTGCGGTGCAAGGTGGGGCGTGCCTTGAGGGGCAAGTGACTTGAGGGTCACACCGAAGAACCATCTAGGTGTTGGTGGCACAAGAGGACGTAGCTTGGTGGCAACCAAGTGAATCTTGAGAAAAATCGCCGTGTCATCTTGTGTCCACACTTCGTTGTGGTTTGCAATCTTCTTCACAAGCTTGTATTTACCTTCTTTACATTCATACATAGCTTGTGTAGTTGCTCTAGTGATTAGTTAGCATGTGTAGCTTGCTAATCATCTTCTTGCTTGTGTAGCCTTGTCCTTGAGCATCTAGTGAGCTTAGGTTGGCTTTGTGCTTTTGCTCATTAGAATTGTTTAGGTGCACACCTGCTTGCCAAAGTACTAGTTGCTTAGGTTTGTGTGACCTTGCAAGCTAGACTTATTTAGGGTGCACTAGCTAGATAGGCACCTTGCTTGCTTGTTTAGGATCTTTTACAAGGTGCATCTAGAGTTATATATAGAGGGGTGAAGTCTTGGCTAGGCCGATAGATTTAATTCTGCACTTATATCAATTAGCCAGAGCGATTAGTTTTAAAAAGGACTATTCAACCCCCCTCTAGTCCGTCATCTTGACCTTAGACTCCCACTGAAGTCGTGATCATCCCCATAAACATAGCCGTGTTCTTCGGTGGCGAGTTAAGGATGGAAAGAAGGCTTCGGTGTTAATGGCCGCATCATCCTCGCAACATGTTCTTGATTCGAATTCGAATTTGAATCACTTGGGCCAAAGTTCTTCGCTAGGCTCTAAGGCTGCCAATGCCTCCCCCTTACCCAAGTTTGTACAACCTTTGTACAACCTCTTACAAAGCCCATCTCTGATCGTTGTCCTTTTGTTCTACATATAGGTTGTAATATGCCCAAATCTAGCATGTTCAGATTTGAGAGTTATTGGCTAGATCATCCTGGCTTCTGGGATGGAGTGAGCACACATTGAAACAATGCTCATTTTTATGCAAATGCTGCCAAATCTAACAAATAAGTTGAAACAAGTCAGGTTTGGTTTAAAAATGGAGTAAAAGTCTATCTAATCTCAGCAAGCTAATCTTCAATTGTAATTGGGTCCTCTCATTTTTGGAAGGTCTGAAAGAGCAAAGAAACTTATCCAGTTTGGAAAGTGCTTTTGGAAAACTGGTGGTCGACACTTGAGCAACCCGCAAGAGTCCAAGAGAAAGTATTGGAATCAAAGAAATACTACAAGATGGATAAATTTAGGGGATGAAAATACTCATTTCTTTCATATTATGGTACTTCTCGCTCATAAAAGAAATTTTATTGTAACCCTCTCGATGCGAAGGAAACATCATTGAGGACCATGAACAGAAAGCAAACATGCTATGGACCGCCTTCGGGGAGTAGAATAGGAGTAAGTGAATATACTTGAGTGCAATATGATCTAAACTCCATACTGGAAACACATGATCTGACAGAACTTGACTCAGACTTTAGCATTGAGGAGATCAACACAGTCATCAAGTCACTTCCAAATGAACATGCCCGTGGTCCTGATGGGTTTAATGGACTCTTCATTAAAAGGTGCTGGAATATTGTGAAAGATGACTTCATCAGACTACTCATGGACTTCTCCCAACACAATGTTGATCTTTCTAGCATCAATTCTTTAGTTATTGCCCTGATTCCCAATAGAGACAATCCTGAAAGTGCAAATGATTTCAGACCCATATCATTGCTCAATTACTCCCTCAAAAGCATTACCAAGATCTTATCGACCAGACTTCAGTCTGTTATTTTGCAACTAATCCACACCAACCAGTATGGATTCATCAAGGGCGGAACAATTCAGGACTGCCTGGCCTGGGCCTTTCAGTTCCTCCATATCTGTCATAAATCCAAGAAGTAGATAGTGATCCTCAAATTAGATTTTGAGAAAGCTTTTGATAAGCTTGAGCACCAATTCATCATTGAAGTGTTGAAAAAGAAAGGATTCTCTAAAAGATGGTTACAGTGGATACAAAATATTCTGAGTACAGGAACTTCATCAGTAATCCTCAACAGCTGCGCTAGTAAACCCTTTCCTTGTAAAAGGGGTGTTAGACAAGGTGACCCATTGTCACCCTTACTATTTGTGTTAGCAGCTGACTTCCTACAGAGTGTGGTCAACAAAGCATGGCAATCTGGTGTGTTGAAACATCCCATTAGTGATGACTTTGGAGGAGATTTTCCCATTGTACAATATGCTGATGACACCCTATCTTACCAGGGGATGCAATGATTCTCTTCAGCCTCAAAGGCCTTCTAAGAACATTCTCTGATTCAAGTGGATTGCATGTCAATTTCTCCAAATCATTTCTAGTGCCAATTAACATGACTAATGATAGAGCACTTCACCTAGCAAACACTTTTGGATGCCATGTGGGCTCCATGCCTTTCACTTACCTTGGCCTCCTTTTAGGCACTACCAAACCGACTGTCATGGACTTTGCCCCCCTGACAAGTAAGTTGGAAAAAAAGACTCACAGGCATAAGTAAGCTTCTCAGCTACAATGGTAGACTCATTCTAAGCAACTCTGTCTTTTTTGCCCTGCCTACCTTTTACATGTGTTGCCTGAAATTACCCCCTCAAGTGATTGACCAGGTTGACAAAGCAAGGAAAGCCTGCCTGTGGAACAAAGGTGATCTAAACTACAGAGGGAAAGCTCTAGTGGCATGGGAGGAAGCATGCAAGCCAAAGAATCAGGGAGCCCTTGGCATTATTGATATAGAAAGACACAATGATGCTCTCTTGTTGAAAAATCTGGACAAGTTCTATAATCATGCTGAAATCCCTTAGGTCACACTCACTTGGTCCAAACTGTACTCCAATAGCCAGACTCCTCCTCAAAGCAGATCCCCAACAGGTTCATTCTGGTGGAAAGACATCATGAAGCTCTTCCCAAAATTTCAGGGTATGACCATTTGCAATCCAAGTAAAGGCAATTCAGTATCCTTCTGGGCAGACATCTGGGTTGACCAAGCAATGAAAGATAAATTTCCAGAGCTCTTCTCCTTTGCAAGGAAACCAAAATGCTCCATCTTGTTCTTCCTGAACCAGCAGATGGAAACAGTCTTTAGTCCTACTCTATCCATTCAGGCTATCAATCAGCTCCAAGACCTGCAGCTCATAATTGATTCAGGAGAGTGGGATGAAGACATCAATGACAGATGGTCATATATATGGGGGTCAAATAACTTCAGTAGCAAGAAAGCCTGTAGGGCAATGACAGAAAATACTGCTGCATCACCTCTGTTCAAATGGCTCTGGGGATCAAACAACTTGGGCAACCAGAAGTTCTTTTTTTGGCTCCTGATCAGGGATAGGCTGAACACTAGAAATATACTCAGAAGAAAGTAAATGCAGCTCCCTGATTACACCTGTGTGCTCTGTAGCAGCGACACTGAAGAAAGTAGCTTTCACCTCTTCTTTGAATGCAGGTTCAGTGCTGAATGCTGGGAAAACATCTCGATCCATTGGGACTTCAGCCTCCCTCCTCTTGATATGGTGCTAAAGGCAAGGGAAACTTTCAATAGCCCTATTTTTAGGGAAGTTATCATAACAGCCTGTTGGAGTATCTGGTGTGTTAGAAATAAGATCATCTTTGACAATGGTGTGAGAAGTTTGAATGCCTGGAAAATTTTGTTCAAAGAGAATCTTAGCTTGGTTTGTGTCAAAGTCAAGCCTAGTAGAAGTAGCCTTCTCAGTAGCTGGAGAGATAGCCTTAGCTGAAGTTTATGCTTTTTTCTCTTTGGGTCTGAAGACCTTGTAACACTCTTGTACATTCTCATTCTTTTATTTAATTGAAAAGCAAAAAAAAAGTTGGTCAAGGACTCCCGGCCGATTCGGTCAAAAAAGATGTTTTATAAAAGCAAATATAAAGTTTGCAGTCTCTACAGGCAAGTTCTTTGTGTTACCTCTTACTAAATGTCACGTTATTTCTCACTAAATGGCACATCAACACTCACTAAGTATAATTACTATTTTCAATTTATTATCATACAAAACATATAAACGTCTATATCTCTTATAAAGATAAACCCCATTAACTATTTCTCTTGCCATGCAAAGTGTCCACATCAACATCTACTCAACATCCCACTAGCACATTCTATCTCACCGTGCAAAGTGTCCACGTCATCACCACTAACACGTCCAACTAACACATTCCATTTTTTTTATTCAAGCTATTCACATTAGCAAACCACATCATTTACTATAACATATATTTAGTTGTCCACATCAGAATACAAAAAATCATTCACTAACATATATTATAATATTTATTAAATCATTTTAGCAAATATAAATAGTATAATTTTATCGGCGCTTTCCACAGCAACACGCGGGGTTTTCTCCTAGTTATACAAGTTTTTTCTACCGTAACATTCTCCTATAATTCAATCGAATATTTGCTTGATCTGAATATATAATCATCAAATTCAGAACATTTGATTCATGACCTGTATGATGCATGTATTAATCCAACAATTTCATTTATAAGAAAGTCCCGCCCGCCTAACACAATGTTTATTCTTCCATATGCATATGTCCGTGTGTCTAGCATTAGTTTTTTTATTTTTCATTGCGAACGAACACTGCTCTTATTTCAATCAATGGAGAGAAAAATGTATTGATTGATACATCGGGGTGAAATTATTGCATTTTGGTATGGACGAACACCGCTCTTATTGCGAACGAACACTGCTCTTTTTAGAAACTTTTTTACAAATAACCCCCTGACAAAACGTTGTCTAAAAATGACCCGTTTTTCAGGCGTGCGATCCATTGACGCCGAGGTATGGAGCTCGGCGTCTGGTCAGCCGACGCCGAGGTCCTGCCACTTCACCGACGACCACGGTCGCCGCTGACGGGTTGCCAGAATGGGTCCCATGGGTCGGCGCCTTGTCAGCGCCCGCCGAGGCTCATACCTCGGCCTGAGCGGACCGCACGCCGAGGTCTGGGCTGCGTAGTGGCTACGGCCCACAAGGCCCATGTTGGACGCACGGCCCACAGAGCTCGGCGCCCGTCCAGTTAACGCTGAGCCCCATACTTCGGCGTCGCCCGACTCGACGCCGAGCTCTGGCCTGTATAGGCCGCGCCGAGGCCCCCTTCTTCCTCCTCCCTTCATTCTTCCCTGTCCCGGCCGCGCCTCTCTCTCTCTCTCTACTCGGCCGCCCCTCCAACCCTAGCTCCTTGTTAACATTTTTAACGCTACTTAGTGTTAGGTTGTCATCCCTAACATGGCGCCAAAAATGCTGGTACTAAGTGTAACTGCTTCTCTAGAAATGAATATGATATCCGCAAGCGCACAGATAATACCGATGTAGCATTTTAACCGGGAGTAATCCAGGTATCGTTATTTATATTTTTACCACTGGGAAGGGAATGCGCTGGATAATGAGCAATGAGCACTGACACATGTGATAATGGAGAGCTTAGCCTTGTATTTATCTATCTTCTTAATACAGGGTAAGTGTCACATAAAATATAGAAATGAATAGTGAGTGACAAAGGATATTTGAGAGCTTTTAGCCACATGAAATAACAGGAGCCATCTCAACTTAGCACTCTAAGTTTATAACACTAGCATGGACTAGGACGATCTAGGGTATAATCCTATGTTATTCTAACTATAGAGTCAAAGCATACAATGATTAGTGCAAGAACATCTAGCAATCATGGCGGGAAAAGGTTACATCTATGCATAGTGATATTACCAGAGAAGACTAGAGATATAGCAATGACTTCAATGTAATAGGGGTACTCTGCTAGACCTATACTTGGGAGAAGGACTACAAAGGACTCAACAGGACTGTCACTCCTGCGATCTACCTCACGATCCGGAATATAGGGTGCAATCGCAGATAAATACGGTCTAGGCACCACGCCTACACAATATTTACCACTCACCCATCGATCTAATGAGCAAGCGCTATACGATACTATGCATAAACATAAGTCTAGTCCAACTATGCTAAACATATAATCAAAGTAGACTAAGAACAATATAATTGAGAACATAATCAAATAGAGCAAAGTCAATTCTGATATAATAGAATAGAATAAAGTACTATCCACAGTATCAATAACAATGATGAATATTACAAGAACGTAGAGGGGAATTACCAAGAACTCCGATAGATCCGGACTCCAAGCTAGGCTTGATTCCCTCTAGATCTATTCCTATGTAGCTATGCTACTAAACTATGGAGCTCTAATTGAGATGGTGGCTCTGGCTTCTCTGAATTCTCTCAGATGAATGATTAGAGAATGAATTAGGGTTTTTCCCGGGGTCAGGGGCTCTGAATATATAGCCCTCTAGAATTCACCACAGCCCTCAGATCAAACCGACCTAAACGGACTATTATTATTCATCCTCAAAGGCGGTGGAGCAGGAATTCGCGAGACTCAACCTGATTGGTTGAGGCCAGGGGGCGGCCGACTTCAAGTCAGGGGCGGCCGCCCAGGTCAATGCCAGGTGAGCCCCCGGTTGCAGGCGTCACCTTCTGGAGTCTTCTAGAGTATACAATTTTACCCGATTGGTCTTTATCTCTATGTAATCCCGACATGTGGGCCTTCTTTAGGTTCTTTCCTGATAACCCCTTGCAGAAATAGACAATCACCAAAACTCGTGGAATTCTGTTAGTGTAACCCCTATGTCTAGTAGGTGAACTCATTTTAGTCCTTTCTCTTGCTGCGTTGACGGTATAAAATTGATACTTAACTACCGTCAACACTCCTCCATGGTGGTGTAGGTGGCCGGATCGAGCCCCCCGTCGGTTCCCCGAGGTAAAGCTCCCTCCCCTCCTCCAATGTGTCCATATGGATTTGCTTGGTTCGTCCCCAATGTTGTGGAACCCTAGGTATATGGTGGTGTGGTATATGTAGTTTGATGTGTGAAATGTTTAGATTAGTGTGTGGTTATTTGGAGTGGTGGTTGTTTCTAGATGCTAGAATTCACTATGGTTTAGGGTTGATGTGATCATTTTGTGGGCATATGATGTAGTCATGGTTAGGGTTAAATTTGTACTATTTGTTCTATTTATAGGTTTTTTTGGAACGAGATTACATTAGCATGATATATGACTACTAATGTTTCGTGCTGGATGTAGATGGACAGGTTAGTGAGGTTGCATCATGGTGGTCGTGTTGTTAAGATGAAAGATGATAGTTTGAAATTTGTGGACATGTCCGAAGAGTTGATTATCTTTTCGGAATCACCCTCTTTGAGCCAGTTAGTGGACCGAGTCAGGGTACAGCTAGGTTTAACTGAAGATGTGATTGTGAAGTTAGCAGGTTTGATAGATGTAGGCTCATCCAAGGGTCCACGGATCAAGAGGTTGTTGAAAGTTAATAGCGAGTCATCCTGGAATCATTACAAGGTTGTTGTATTGTCCTCGGAAGTGTGTTCTTTTGACGTATTGGTTACTAAGGAGTCCGGATTAGAAAATGTTAACACTCAAACATGGCCATGTTCCTCGGCTCGTGCAAGTGATGGTGGGATGTTCGAAGAAGAAATTGATCTCACTCAACCATGCTATGATGGTCACGATGGTGAAGGGCCCGATGGTCACGATGGTGAAGGTCTCGATGGTCCCGATGGTGAAGGCCCCGTTGGTCCCGATGGCGAAGGCATTCATGATAGTGATGAGGAGGATGATGTTTATGTAGTCGGTAATGAAGAAGATGTGATGGACAGTGATAGTGGTGATGACATTATTGATGATGACCTTAGCGATGAAGATGACCTTAGAGGTGATGAAGACTTTGGTGATGCTAGGGCTAGGAACCAGTTTGATATTGAAGTCGCCGGAGATGATGAAAACTTTGAAGAGGCCTTTGCCGAGGACTCTGATGACGATCGGCCGGTTCATCATGTCAATGCTAGGGAATTAGAGATATTGTCTAGGGTCTTGCCTTGGAGGGATCCAGTTGTTGGTGATTTCAAGGACCTTAGCCATGGTCATAGGGCAGTGGCTGATGGAGGGCCAAGTGATACAACGGTTCCTGATGTCAGTGGTTGCTTCATCATACGGAAGGGCATATTGTTCGCTACCATGGATCACTTGAAATCATGGTTGCAAGAGTACTCTATTGTCCACAACCATCCCTTTAGGGTCCTTAGGTCGTGGAAGAAAAATAGGTACACTATAGCTTGCGAAGAACAAAATTGTGATTGGAGGGTATGTGCTAGGCAGAACAGGTCATGCAAATGGAAGATTACATCAGTGAAGCAACCACATGTTTGTGGCACTGCCGAGACAGAAGAGATCCATTTGCAGTTGAATTCTCGGTTCATTGCCAGGCAGTTAAGTCCCATGGTGAAGCACATGCCAACTATTACGGTGTCTGCATTGGTTGAGATCATCTTCCAACGATACTATTACTATGTTAAGTATGGAAAAGCATGGAGGGCAAAGCAGCGTGCATTAGAACTAATCTTTGGTAACTGGGAAGAAGCTTATGAGCATCTGCCTGTGATGTTGAATGCAATGAGAGCTGTAAATCCTGGGATGCACTTTGAGTACCTACCTAAGGATGGTGAAACAAGGAATGATAGCCAGGTTTTTGGTAGGGCCTTTTGGGCTTTCGGGCAGGGCATTGAAGCATTGAAGCATTGCAGGCCCGTTGTCTCAATTGATGGCACATTTCTCACTGGAAAATTTGAAGGCACAATGCTTATTTGTATCGAGATAGATGCAGAAGACCAGCTTGTCCCTTTGTCCTTTGCGATTGTTCGGAAGGAGGATACGGATAGTTGGTCTTGGTTCTTGAGACTCGTTAGACAAGTGGTGATTGGCCCGGGACGTGAAGTTTGCATCATATCCCATAGGCATGCTAGCGTTCTCAATGCTGTAGAAGAAGAGATGCCAGGTTACGGGCAAATACATCACCGGTGGTGCACTAGACACCTTGCTCAAAATCTTATAAGGCGTGACCACACGAAGGACAACTTCAAATTGTTTGAGGAGGTTTGTAGGCAGCGTGAGGTGGAATTATTTGAAGAGAAGCCAGACGCATTGAAGTTGGCCACAAATGTTGATGGCAGGCAGTTCTTGACTGACTTGATGGCGTCTAAGGAGAAATGGACGCTTGCATACGACACCGGTGGCCGTAGATGGGGCTTCATGACTAGTAACATGGTCGAGATGTTCAATGGCCTTCTGAGAGGTTGTAGTGGTCTGCCTGTGACTGCTATTGCCTCATTCACCTTCTACAAGTCTAATGCCTGGTTTGTTGCGAGGAAGAAGCATGCAAGATCGCTATGGAACAATAACAAAGCTTGGCACCTTTTAGCATCCCAAGAACTAGCTTTCTCAAAGAAGAAGTCTAAAAAATAGAAGGGTTCTTGTTTCGATCCAATCCTACATGGATATGAGATTCTAGAGGCAGGTGGAACCAACATTGGTGGTGAGGACCGTGATGCTCGCAAACATAAAGTAGTACTCAATGAGAACACATGTACTTGTGGGAAACCCACCATCTACCACAGGCCTTGCTCGCACATGATAACTGCTTGTCGACTTAGACGAGTAGATGCTGAGGTCCCTCCCCGTATGGCAGTGGAGTTCTCTCTGCGCAACCTAATGAGCACCTGGAATCCATAGTTCGACCCATTTTTAGACGAGAGCCAGTGGCCTATCTATGATGGCCCCAAATATGTGGCTGATCTTGGATTACTGTGGAAACGTAGAGGACCAAGGCGGCAGAAATGTTTTAGGATGGACATGGATCGAGCCACCCCAGGAAGATCAACGTCAAGTAAGGTAGGGACTCATTTTGTAGAGGACAAGCAGCAAAGCCGTTGCTCAAGATGCCATAAGCCGGGGCACAATAGAAGGCGGTGTCCACAATTACTTACACAACAGGTATATACCGGGGTAATGAGTGGATGAGTGGGGTAATACTTGTGTAATTTATATTTGTATCTTACTTCATATCACATACATTTAATATGTTTATTCAATATATACTGATTCTTTGTCATTTCTTAACTTGCAGGATGGAGCGTTACCCCCTTCTTGATGCAAGGTTTGATGATGGGCACCGGGCTCGGAGGACCGAGAATGGAGAGGTAAACTTTACAAGAATCACATGATCAATTAGTGCATTGTTCATCACTTCATTAGTACTGCATGACTTAGACGTTTGTGTTGTTTTCTTTTTTTTCAGGTTTTACATGTGCTGAGGCCAATTACACATGAGGCCGCTACAACAATGGTGTACGACGACAGGTACACTCCCCTATTGGAGCGTGCGAAGCTTGCGGTCGTTGCTCATGTGTGTCGTCGGGGCACGCCACCTTTCAACCCAGCGGCTCTGACAGCGTTGGTAGATAGGTGCCTTACCTCGGCGTCAGATGAATTGACGCCGACACTCGGGACTATTTTTTTTTAATTACACAAAACTAACCTTGCACATGCTCCACCATTTACGCACTAACAAACACATTGCACATGCACCATTGCCATTATAATGCAAAGTTACCACCAACCCTAAAACACAACATAGAAGTGCCATCTCCAAAGTCTTCATCATCAAATTCACCAAGCATCTACCATTAAGTCTTACAACACCATCGGTCATGAATTTAGTCTTACATAAGTAATGAGATTACTTGCAAAAGTGCTTCAAGCAACAGCACCACGCCTATTGTCATTTCCCGGGCGGCCAGTAGGGCAAGTCCCTCCACACAGGTGGGCTCAGCGGGCTCCGCTCCCTCCAGTCGCCGTAAGGCCCATCAAGGTCAGGGTCATAAGGCTCGGGCTCCTTAGGTTTGTCGGAGTCGGAGTTGCACTCGACCACGCTCTCCTCCTCCTCCGTAGGGGCCGGGGCAGGGAGATGACCGTCGTTCGGTGGCGAATCAGGAACTAAAGAAACATAACAGTTCATAATTCAAACCAATGCAAGATGAACAAATGACTACAAAGAGAAGTTTTGATCTCGAATTACTTACACAATTTGCCGACATAAATGCTCCTGGGATTTCCTTTGTGGGCTTCCCATTCGCCTCACGCCACTTGTTCTCGGCACGCACTTCTTCCTGTCGGCCTTCCACTTCTTCCTTGTGAAGTACCTATTATGGCTCTCCCTAGTCTCGTCCATGCAATCGTAGCGTTCCTTGTTTTTGCGCCAGCAATACATGATGTTTTCCTCGCCCAAAGGAGTCAAATCTCCCCTCTTCCACACAACCTTGCCGTTCTTTTTGATGATATGATGCTCATACTCACGTACAACATTGTTCCATGACTCGCCACCTGGGATGTGAACATGGTATAAATCCCGGGTTCTGGCCTTAAAGGCATGCAGATCGGCCTCAAACTTCAGGATGTCCTGTGGTGTACGTTTAATGCTTCTATCTAACTTTAGGAGCCTCTTTATCTCTTGACGATCGGGGAAATCCTCCAAATCGCATGTCTTCCCCGCCTGAAAACATACAAAAGTCAGTGAGCGAACAAAATAAGTTGGCTACGTTCAAAAAACAGATGCAAGTGCAAAACTATTCCACTAACATGAAACTCATTGGGCCCTCCATGAGCATTGCCACAATAGAAGCCAAACCCTAGCTCTGAAGGAACCACTCCTTTATTAGCCAAGATGCCACACTTGCACTTTTGGGCCGGCTTCGACAAGCATGGCCATGGAAGGTCACCTAAACTGAACTTTTTAATCTCTTCTTCAGAAGGCCACGTGTCTTTCGGTCCATATATGTACTCATCAAAGTCACAACGGGGAAACCCACCCTACAAAAGACAATGTTCAAACAAAATTTCAATAATATAATCAACGAAGATGACATCGCAAAATAGAATAGTAATCCAATGAACACTTACGGGCCCAATTTGACCACAACGGAAGAAGGGAACAAACCAATCCGGCTTGCTTGGTTCTTGGAGTCGCGCCACCTTACCACAGCGGCATCTAGGAGGATTTTGGCACCGCTCAGATGCAGCCAACATCTTCTGAACGTTGTTCATCTCATGAGGAATGGGTGGAGGCACCCATGGAACATACTCAATTGGGGGAACACTCTTCCATGGGTCGTATGGAAAGTACATGATACGGCGATCCCACTTGTCAAGACCATCAATCCACCGGTAGAAGTCGCATCCGGTGCCAGCGATGTAAACAGCAGAAAAAAGCACAACCAGAGGAGAGGGGGTGCCTTGACTGCTTCACCCATGCCGTCAAACCGCAATGACAATTTGGTGCCGGCTCATCAGGTGGGTGTAAATCTTTAGCATCATGAGTCGGCGGATGGTGCACGAACGGATCCTCCATCAAACCTATAACACAGTAAAATTCATAGCAATTCAATGCAAGTCATATAATAGACAACAATTATAGTAACACAACCCTAATTCCAACTTGTAAGTGCATAGTACACATGAAACCCTAATTACAATAACACAAATACTAATTCAAATCCACCCATTACACCCACAAACAAACAACCCAACATTGCCACCATGGTTCTAGGGTTCCCAACTAAACAAGCAATGCAACAAAATCTAACCGGATAAAATGGAAGAAGGAAACGAGCATTACCTTGTGGAAGCAAGAGATGGCGAGATCCGGCCTCCCTAGAGTCGCATTGGAGAGCTAGGCATTGTGGGGGGCGGAGAGGGCGAGAGAGAGAGCAAGTGAAATGAGGAAAGGATGGAGGGAGGAAGAAGAACGG
>JAENPR010002219.1:0-65662 GCA_018135685.1 Themeda triandra
GTGGGCGTAGTTAAGGGCCCTTCGGGCTCTCGGGTGATGAAAAACTCTATGGTGGAGAGGTGAGAGGCATCAAAATGGCTTAACCATGGCGTACGGGCGTGCTTGACCGGTGCCGGGCCGTAGGATGCACGGGATCGGCCGTGCGCCGGCGCGGTCGTGTGTGCAATTATGGATGCAGGAGTCATGGAGCTATAGTTAAGGGCCGTTCGGGCTCTCGGGTGATGACAAACATTGTGGTGGTGAGGCCGGAGGTGTCAAAATGCCTTAACCATGGCATACGGTCGTGCTTGACCTAGTGTCGAGAGCGTAGGACACGTAGGAACCGGTGTGCGGTAGCATAGTCGTGTGTGCAAATATGGCGGTTCTAGAGCGGTGGAGCCATGGTTAAGGGCCATTCGGGTTCTTGGGCGGCAACAAATGCTGTGGTCGAGGCCAGCGGTGTCAAAATGCCTTAACCATAGTGCATGGGCGTGCTTGACTTGGTGCGAGGAGCCGTAGGATGCGCGAGGAACCGGCCGTGCGGCGGCAAAGTCGTGTGTGCAAATATGGCGGTTACGGAGCCGTGGCCGGAGGTTAAGTGCCGTTCAGGCTCTCAAGTGACGGCAAATGCTATGGTAGAGAGGCCGAGAGGTGTCAAAATGCCTTAACCATGGCGTACGGGCATGCTTGACTCGGAGCCGGGAGCCATAAAATGCGTTGGAACCGCCGTGCGGCGGCATGGTCGTGTGTGCAAATATGGCAGTTTTGGGCCGGTGGAGGCATGGTTAAGGGCCCTTCGGGCTCTCGGGTGATGGAAAACTCTATGGTGGAGAGGTGAGAGGCATCAAAATGGCTTAACCATGGCGTACGGGCGTGCTTGACCCGGTGCGAGGCCATAGGATGCACGGGATCCGGCCGTGCGCGGCACGGTCGTGTGTGCAATTATGGATGTTACGGAGTCGTGGAGCTATAGTTAAGGGCCGTTCGGTCTCTCGGGTGATGACAAACATTGTGGTGGTGAGGCCGGAGGCATCAAAACGCCTTAACCATGGCATACGGTCGTGCTTGACCTAGTGTCGAAGAGTGTAGGACACGTACGAACCGGTGTGCGGTAGCATATTCGTGTGTGCAAATATGGCGGTTCTAGAGCGGTGGAGCCATGGTTAAGGGCCATTCGGGTTCTCGGGCGGCAACAAATGCTGTGGTGGAGAGGCTAGCGGTGTCAAAATGCCTTAACCATGGTGCGGGCATGCTTGACTCGGTGCCGGGAGCCATAGGATGCGTTAGGCCCGGCCGTACGTGGCGGCATGGTCGTGTGTGCAAATATGGCGGTTCGGAGCCGTGGAGCCAAAGGTTAAGGGCCATTCGGGCTCTCGGCGATGGCAAACGCTATGGTAGAGAGGCCGAGGTGTCAAAATGCCTTAACCATGGCGTACGGGCAAGCTTGACTCGGTGCGGGAGCCATAGGATGCGTTGGAACCGGCCGTGCGGCGGCATGGTCGTGTGTGCAAATATGGCGGTTTTGCGGCCGTGGAGGCGTGGTTAAGGGCCCTTCGGGCTCTTAGGTGATGAAAAACTCTATGGTGGAGAGGTGAGAGGCATCAAAATGGCTTAACCATGGCGTACGGGCGTGCTTGACCGGTGCCAAGAGCCGTAGGATGCACGGGATCCGGCCGTGCGGCGGCACGGTCGTGTGTGCAATTATGGATGTTACGGGTCGTGGAGCTATAGTTAAGGGCCGTTCGGGCTCTCGGGTGATGACAAATATTGTGGTGGTGAGGCCGAGGCGTCAAAACGCCTTAACCATGGCATACGGTCATGCTTGACCTAGTGTCAAGAGCTATAGGACATGCGAGGAGCGGTTGTGCGGTAGCATAGTCGTGTGTGCAAATATGGCGGTTCTAGAGTTTGTGGAGCCATGGTTAAGGGCCATTCGGGTTCTCGGGCGGTAATAAATGCTGTGGTGGAGAGGCTAAAGGTGTTAAAATGCCTTAACCATGGTGCATGGGCGTGCTTGACTTGGTGCGAGGAGCCGTAGGACGCATAAGAACCGGCCGTGCGGCAGCAAAGTCGTGTGTGCAAATATGGCGGTTCGGAGCCGTGGAGCGAGGTTAAGGGCCGTTCGGGCTCTCGGCGATGACAAACGCTATGGTAGAGAGGCCGGAAGGTGTCAAAATGCCTTAACCATGGCGTACGGGCTTGCTTGACTCGGTCTGCGGGAGCCATAGGATGCGTTGGAACCGACCATGCGGCGGCATGGTCGTGTGTGCAAATGTGGCGGTTTTGGCCGTGGAGCCATGGTTAAGGGCCCTTCGGGCTCTCGGGTGATGGAAAACTCTATGGTGGAGAGGTGAGAGGCATCAAAATGGCTTAACCATGGCGTACGGGTGTGCTTGACCCGGTGCGAGGCCGTAGGATGCACGGGATCCGGCCGTGCGCCGGCACGGTCGTGTGTGCAATTATGGATGTTACGGAGTCGTGGAGCTATAGTTAAGGGCCGTTCGGGCTCTCGGGTGATGACAAACATTGTGGTGGTGGGGCCGGAGGTGTCAAAACGCCTTAACCATGGCATACGGTCGTGCTTGACCTAGTGTCGAGAGCTGTAGGACACGTAGGAACCATTTGTGCGGTAGCATAGTCGTGTGTGCAAATATGGCGGTTCTAGAGCGGTGGAGCCATGGTTAAGGGCCATTCGGGTTCTTAGGCGGCAACAAATGCTGTGGTGGAGAGGCCGGCGGTGTCAAAATGCCTTAACCATAGTGCATGGGCGTGCTTGACTTGGTGCGAGGAGCCGTAGGATGCGTTAGGAACCGGCCGTGCGGCAGCAAAGTCGTGTGTGCAAATATGGCGGTTCGGAGCCGTGGAGCCAAGGTTAAGTGCCGTTCGAGGCTCTCGAGCGACGGCAAACGCTATGGTAGAGAGGCCGAGAGGTGTCAAAATGCCTTAACCATGGCGTACGGGCATGCTTGACTCGGTCGGGAGCCATAAAATGCGTTGGAACCGGCCGTGCGGCGGCATGGTCGTGTGTGCAAATATGGCGGTTTTGGGCCGTGGAGGCATGGTTAAGGGCCCTTCGGGCTCTCGGGTGATGGAAAACTCTATGGTGGAGAGGTGAGAGGCATCAAAATGGCTTAACCATGGCGTACGGGCGTGCTTGACCGGTGCCTGAGAGCCATAGGATGCACGGGATCCGGCCGTGCGCGGCACGGTCGTGTGTGCAATTATGGATGTTTTGGAGTCGTGGAGCTGTGGTTAAGGGCCGTTCAGGCTCTCGGGTGATGACAAACATTGTGGTGGTGAGGCCAGAGGCATCAAAACGCCTTAACCATGGCATACGGTCATGCTTGACCTAGTGTCGAGAGCTATAGGACACGTAGGAACTGGCTGTGCGGTAGCATAGTCGTGTGTGCAAATATGGCAGTTCTAGAGCCGTGGAGCCATGGTTAAGGGCCATTCGGGTTCTCGGGCGGCAACAAACGCTATGGTAGAGAGGCCAGAGGTGTCAAAATGCCTTAACCATGGCGTATGGGCATGCTTGACTTGGTGCGAGGAGCCGTAGGATGCGTTAGGAACCGGCCGTGCGGCGGCAAAGTCGTGTGTGCAAATATGGCGGTTCGGAGCCGTGGAGCTAAGGTTAAGGGCCATTTAGGCTCTTGCGATGGCAAACGCTATGGTAGAGAGGCCTAGGTGTCAAAATGCCTTAACCATGGCGTACGGGCATGCTTGACTCGGTCCGGGAGCCATAGGATGCGTTGGAACCGACCATGCGGCGGCATGGTCGTGTGTGCAAATATGGCGGTTTTGCGGCCGTGGAGGCATGGTTAAGGGCCCTTCGGGCTCTCGGGTGATGGAAAACTCTATGGTGGAGAGGTGAGAGGCATCAAAATGGCTTAACCATGGCGTACGGGCGTGCTTGACCCGGTGCCGAGAGCCGTAGGATGCACGGGATCCGGCCGTGCGCGGCACGGTCGTGTGTGCAATTATGGATGTTACGGAGTCGTGGAGCTATAGTTAAGGGCCGTTCGGGCTCTCGGGTGATGACAAACATTGTGGTGGTGAGGCCGGAGGTGTCAAAACGCCTTAACCATGGCATACGGTCATGCTTGACCTAGTGTCGAGAGCTATAGGACACGTAGGAGGCGTTTGTGCGGTAGCATAGTCGTGTGTGCAAATATGGCGGTTCTAGAGCGGTGGAGCCATGGTTAAGGGCCATTCGGGTTCTCGGCGGCAACAAATGCTGTGGTGGAGAGGCCAAAGGTGTCAAAATGCCTTAACCATGGTGCATGGGCGTGCTTGACTTGGTGCGAGGAGCCGTAGGATGCGCATAGGAACCGGCCGTGCGGCGGCAAGTCGTGTGTGCAAATATGGCGGTTCGGAGCCGTGGAGCCGAGGTTAAGGGCCGTTCGGGCTCTCGAGTGATGACAAACGCTATGGTAGAGAGGCCGAGAGGTGTCAAAATGCCTTAACCATGGCGTACGGGCATGCTTGACTCGGTGCGGGAGCCATAGGATGCGTTGGAACCGGCCGTGCGGCGGCATGGTCGTGTGTGCAAATGTGGCGGTTTTGGAGCCGTGGAGGCATGGTTAAGGGCCCTTCGGGCTCTCGGGTGATGGAAAACTCTATGGTGGAGAGGTGAGAGGCATCAAAATGGCTTAACCATGGCGTACGGGCGTGCTTGACCCGGTGCCGAGAGCCATAGGATGCACGGGATCCGGCCGTGCGCGGCACGGTCGTGTGTGCAATTATGGATGTTACGGGGTCGTGGAGCTATAGTTAAGGGCCATTCAGGCTCTCGGGTGATGACAAACATTGTGGTGGTGAGGCCAGAGGCATCAAAACGCCTTAACCATGGCATACGGTCATGCTTGACCTAGTGTCGAGAGCTGTAGGACACGCAGGAACCGGCTGTGCGGTAGCATATTCGTGTGTGCAAATATGGCAGTTCTAGAGCGGTGGAGCCATGGTTAAGGGCCATTCGGGTTCTTGGGCGGCAACAAATGCTGTGGTCGAGAGGCCAGCGGTGTCAAAATGCCTTAACCATAGTGCATGGGCGTGCTTGACTTGGTGCGAGGAGCCATAGGATGCGTTAGGAACCGGCCGTGCGGCGGCAAAGTCGTGTGTGCAAATATGGCGGTTACGGAGCCGTGGAGCCAAGGTTAAGGGCCGTTCAGGCTCTCGAGTGATGGCAAACGCTATGGTAGAGAGGCGAGAGGTGTCAAAATGCCTTAACCATGGCGTACGGGCATGCTTGACTCGAGCCGGGAGCCATAGGATGCGTTGGAACCGACCGTGCGGCGGCATGGTCGTGTGTGCAAATATGGCGGTTTTGGAGCCGTGGAGGCATGGTTAAGGGCCCTTCGGGCTCTCGGGTGATGGAAAACTCTATGGTGGAGAGGTGAGAGGCATCAAAATGGCTTAACCATGGCGTACGGGCGTGCTTGACCCGGTGCCGAGAGCCATAGGATGCACGGGGATCCGGCCGTGCGGCGGCACGGTCGCGTGTGCAATTATGGATGTTCGGGAGTCGTGGAGCTATAGTTAAGGGCCGTTCGGGCTCTCGGGTGATGACAAATATTGTGGTGGTGAGGCCGGAGGCATCAAAACGCCTTAACCATGGCATACGGTCATGCTTGACCTAGTGTCGAGAGCTATAGGACATGCACGAGGCGGGCGTGCGGTAGCATATTCGTGTGTGCAAATATGGCGGTTCTAGAGTTTGTGGAGCCATGGTTAAGGGCCATTCGGGTTCTCGGGCGGTAATAAACGCTGTGGTGGAGAGGCTAAAGGTGTCAAAATGCCTTAACCATGGTGCATGGGCGTGCTTGACTTGGTGCGGGAGCCATAGGATGCGTTGGAACCGGCCGTGCGGCGGCATGGTCGTGTGTGCAAATATGGCGGTTACGGAGCCGTGGAGCCAAGGTTAAGGGCCGTTCGGGCTCTCGGCGATGGCAAACGCTATGGTAGAGAGGCTAGAGGTGTCAAAATGCCTTAACCATGGCGTACGGGCATGCTTGACTCGGTCCGGGAGCCATAGGATGCGTTGGAACCGGCCGTGCGGCAGCATGGTCGTGTGTGCAAATGTGGCAGTTTTTGCCGTGGAGCCATGGTTAAGGGCCCTTCAGGCTCTCGGGTGATGAAAAACTCTATGGTGGAGAGGTGAGAGGCATCAAAATGGCTTAACCATGGCGTACGGGCGTGCTTGACCCGGTGCGAGAGCCGTAGGATGCACGGGGATCCGGGCCGTGCGCGGCACGGTCGTGTGTGCAATTATGGATGTTCGGGAGTCGTGGAGCTATAGTTAAGGGCCGTTCGGGCTCTCGGGTGATGACAAATATTGTGGTGGTGAGGCCGGAGGTGTCAAAACGCCTTAACCATGGCATACGGTCGTGCTTGACCTAGTGTCGAGAGCTATAGGACACGTAGGAACCGGCGTGCGGTAGCATAGTCGTGTGTGCAAATATGGCGGTTCTAGAGCGGTGGAGCCATGGTTAAGGGCCATTCGGGTTCTCGGCGGTAATAAACATGACGTGGTGGAGAGGCTAAAGGTGTTAAAACACCTTAACCATAGTGCATGGGCGTGCTTGACTTGGTGCGAGGAGCCGTAGGATGCGCAGGAACCGGCCATGCGGCAGCAAAGTCGTGTGTGCAAATATGGCGGTTACGGAGCCGTGGAGCCGAGGTTAAGTGCCGTTCGGGCTCTCGAGTGATGGCAAACGCTATGGTAGAGAGGCCGAGAGGTGTCAAAATGCCTTAACCATGGCGTACGGGCATGCTTGACTCGGTGCGGGAGCCATAAAATGCGTTGGAACCGGCCGTGCGGCGGCATGGTCGAGTGTGCAAATATGGCGGTTTTGGAGCCGTGGAGGCATGGTTAAGGGCCCTTCGGGCTCTCGGGTGATGGAAAACTCTATGGTGGAGAGGTGAGAGGCATCAAAATGGCTTAACCATGGCGTACGGGCGTGCTTGACCCGGTGCCGAGAGCCATAGGATGCACGGGGATCCGACCATGCGGCGGCACGGTCGTGTGTGCAATTATGGATGTTGCGGAGTCGTGGAGCTATAGTTAAGGGCGTTCGGGCTCTCGGGTGATGACAAACATTGTGGTGGTGAGGCCAGAGGCATCAAAATGCCTTATCCATGGCATACGGTCATGCTTGACCTAGTGTCAAGAGCTGTAGGACACGCACGAACCGGCTGTGCGGTAGCATATTCGTGTGTGCAAATATGGCGGTTCTAGAGTTTGTGGAGCCATGGTTAAGGGCCATTCGGGTTCTCGAGGTGGCAACAAACGCTGTGGTGGAGAGGCTAGAGGTGTCAAAATGCCTTAACCATGGCGTACGGGCATGCTTGACTCGGTGCCGGGAGCCATAGGATGCGTTGGAACCGGCCGTGCGGCGGCATGGTCGTGTGTGCAAATATGGCGGTTACGGAGCCGTGGAGCCAAGGTTAAGGGCCGTTCGGGCTCTCGGCGATGGCAAACGCTATGGTAGAGAGGCCGGAGGTGTCAAAATGCCTTAACCATGGTGTACGGGACATGCTTGACTCGTGCCGAGAGCCATAGGATGCGTTGGAACCGACCGTGCGGCGGCATGGTCGTGTGTGCAAATATGGCAGTTTTGCGGCCGTGGAGCTGTGGTTAAGGGCCCTTCGGGCTCTCGGGTGATGAAAAACTCTATGGTGGAGAGGTGAGAGGCATCAAAATGGCTTAACCATGGCGTACGGGCGTGCTTGACCCGGTGCCAAGAGCCGTAGGATTCACGGGATCCGGGCGTGCGGCGGCACGGTCGTGTGTGCAATTATGGATGTTAGGAGTCGTGGAGCTATAGTTAAGGGCCGTTCGGGCTCTCGGGTGATGACAAATATTGTGGTGGTGAGGCCGGAGGCGTCAAAATGCCTTAACCATGGCATACGGTCGTGCTTGACCTAGTGTCGAGAGCTATAGGACATGCGAACGGCTATGCGGTAGCATAGTCGTGTGTGCAAATATGGCGGTTCTAGAGTTTGTGGAGCCATGGTTAAGGGCCATTCGGGTTCTCGGGTGGTAATAAACGCTGTGGTGGAGAGGCCAAAGGTGTTAAAATGCCTTAACCATGGTGCATGGGCGTGCTTGACTTGGTGCGAGGAGCCGTAGGACGCATAGGAACCGGCCGTGCGGCAGCAAGGTCGTGTGTGCAAATGTGGCAGTTTTACTGCCGTGGAGCCATGGTTAAGGGCCCTTCAGGCTCTCGGCGATGACAAACGCTATGGTAGAGAGGTGAGAGGCATCAAAATGGCTTAACCATGGCGTACGGGCTTGCTTGACTCGGTCTTTGGGAGCCATAGGATGCGTTGGAACCGACCATGCGGCGGCATGGTCGTGTGTGCAAATGTGGCGGTTTTGCCGTGGAGCCATGGTTAAGGGCCCTTCGGGCTCTCGGGTGATGGAAAACTCTATGGTGGAGAGGTGAGAGGCATCAAAATGGCTTAACCATGGCGTACGGGTGTGCTTGAACCGGTGCCGAGAGCCATAGGATGCACAGGATCCGGCCGTGCGCCAGCACAGTCATGTGTGCAATTATGGATGTTCTGGAGTCGTGGAGCTATAGTTAAGGGCCGTTCGGGCTCTCGGGTGATGACAAACATTGTGGTGGTGGGGCCAGAGGTGTCAAAACGCCTTAACCATGGCATACGGTCGTGCTTGACCTAGTGTCGAGAGCTGTAGGACACGTAGGAACCGGCTGTGCGGTAGCATAGTCGTGTGTGCAAATATGGCAGTTCTAGAGCGGTGGAGCCATGGTTAAGGGCCATTCGGGTTCTTGGGCAGCAACAAATGCTGTGGTCGAGAGGCTAGCGGTGTCAAAACACCTTAACCATAGTGCATGGGCGTGCTTGACTTGGTGCGAGGAGCCGTAGGATGCGTTAGGAACCGGCCGTGCGGCGGCAAAGTCGTGTGTGCAAATATGGCGGTTACGGAGCCGTGGAGCCGAGGTTAAGTGCCGTTCGGGCTCTCGAGTGATGGCAAACGCTATGGTAGAGAGGCCGGGAGGTGTCAAAATGCCTTAACCATGGCGTACGGGCATGCTTGACTCGAGCCGGGAGCCATAAAATGCGTTGGAACCGGCCGTGCGGCGGCATGGTCGAGTGTGCAAATATGGCGGTTTTGGAGCCGTGGAGGCATGGTTAAGGGCCCTTCGGGCTCTCGGGTGATGGAAAACTCTATGGTGGAGAGGTGAGAGGCATCAAAATGGCTTAACCATGGCGTACAGGCGTGCTTGACCCGGTGCCGAGAGCCATAGGATGCACGGGATCCGACCGTGCGGCAGCACAATCGTGTGTGCAATTATGGATGTTCTGGATCGTGGAGCTGTAGTTAAGGGCCGTTCAGGCTCTTGGGTGATGACAAACATTGTGGTGGTGAGGCTAGAGGCATCAAAATGCCTTAACCATGGCATACGGTCATGCTTGACCTAGTGTCAAGAGCTGTAGGACACGCACGAACCGGCTCTGCGGTAGCATATTCGTGTGTGCAAATATGGCGGTTCTAGAGAAATTTTGTGGAGCCATGGTTAAGGGCCATTCGGGTTCTCGGGCGGCAACAAACGCTGTGGTGGAGAGGCTAGAGGTGTCAAAATGCCTTAACCATGGCGTACGGGCATGCTTGACTCGGTGCCGGGAGCCATAGGATGCGTTGGAACTAACCGTGCGGCGGCATGGTCGTGTGTGCAAATATGGCGGTTACGGAGCCATGGAGCCAAGGTTAAGGGCCATTCGGGCTCTCGGCGATGGCAAATGCTATGGTAGAGAGGCCGGAGGTGTCAAAATGCCTTAACCATGGCGTACGGGCATGCTTGACTCGGTCTGCCGAGAGCCATAGGATGCGTTGGAACCGACCGTGTGGCGGCATGGTCGTGTGTGCAAATATGGCGGTTTGCGGCCGTGGAGCGTGGTTAAGGGCCCTTCAGGCTCTCGGGTGATGAAAAACTCTATGGTGGAGAGGTGAGAGGCATGAAAATGGCTTAACCTTGGCGTACGGGCGTGCTTGACCCGGTGCCAAGAGCCGTAGGATGCACAGGATCCGGCTGTGCGGCAGCACAGTCGTGTGTGCAATTATGGATGTTATGGAGTCATGGAGCTATAGTTAAGGGCCGTTCGGGCTCTCGGGTGATGACAAATATTGTGGTGGTGAGGCCAGAGGCGTCAAAATGCCTTAACCATGGCATACGGTCGTGCTTGACCTAGTGTCGAGAGCTATAGGACATGCGGAGGCGGCTATGCGGTAGCATAGTCGTGTGTGCAAATATGGCGGTTCTAGAGTTTGTGGAGCCATGGTTAAGGGCCATTCGGGTTCTGGAGAGGGCAAAGGTGTAATGGTGCATGGGCGTGCTTGACTTGGTGTGGTGGAGAGGCCAAAGGTGTTAAAATGCCTTAACCATGGTGCATGGGCGTGCTTGACTTGGTGCGAGGAGCCGTAGGACGCATAGGAACCGGCCGTGCGGCAGCAAAGTCGTGTGTGCAAATATGGCAGTTCTGGAGCCGTGGAGCCAAGGTTAAGGGCCCTTCAGGCTCTCGAGTGATGACAAACTCTATGGTGGAGAGGTGAGAGGCATCAAAATGGCTTAACCATGGCGTACGGGTGTGCTTGAACCGGTGCCGAGAGCCGTAGGATGCACAGGATCCGGCCGTGCGCAGCACAGTCGTGTGTGCAATTATGGATGTTCTGGAGTCGTGGAGCTATAGTTAAGGGCCGTTCGGGCTCTCGGGTGACGACAAACATTGTGGTGGTGGGGCTAGAGGTGTCAAAACGCCTTAACCATGGCATACGGTCGTGCTTGACCTAGTGTCGAGAGCTATAGGACACGTAGGAAGCCGGGCGTGCGGTAGCATAGTCGTGTGTGCAAATATGGCGGTTCTAGAGCGGTGGAGCCATGGTTAAGGGCCATTCGGGTTCTTGGGCGGCAACAAATGCTGTGGTGGAGAGGGCAAAGGTGTCAAAATGCCTTAACCATGGTGCATGGGCGTGCTTGACTTGGTGCGAGGAGCCGTAGGATGCGCATAGGAACCGGCCGTGCGGCGGCAAGTCGTGTGTGCAAATATGGCGGTTACGGAGCCGTGGAGCCGAGGTTAAGGGCCGTTCGGGCTCTCGGCGACGGCAAACGCTATGGTAGAGAGGCCGGAGGTGTCAAAATGCCTTAACCATGGCATACGGGCATGCTTGACTCGGTGCCGGAGCCATAGGATGCGTTGGAACCGACCATGCGGCGGCATGGTCGTGTGTGCAAATGTGGCGGTTTTTGCCGTGGTGGAGCCATGGTTAAGGGCCCTTCGGGCTCTCGGGTGATGGAAAACTCTATGGTGGAGAGGTGAGAGGCATCAAAATGGCTTAACCATGGCGTACGGGTGTGCTTGACCCGTGCCGAGAGCCGTAGGATGCACGGGGATCCGGCCGTGCGCCGGCACGGTCGTGTGTGCAATTATGGATGTTACGGAGTCGTGGAGCTATAGTTAAGGGCCGTTCGGGCTCTCGGGTGATGACAAACATTGTGGTGGTGGGGCCGGAGGTGTCAAAATGCCTTAACCATGGCATACGGTCGTGCTTGACCTAGTGTCAAGAGCTGTAGGACACGTAGGAACCGGGCGTGCGGTAGCATAGTCGTGTGTGCAAATATGGCAGTTCTAGAGCGGTGGAGCCATGGTTAAGGGCCATTCGGGTTCTTGGGTAGCAACAAATGCTGTGGTGGAGAGGCCAGAGGTGTCAAAATGCCTTAACCATAGTGCATGGGCGTGCTTGACTTGGTGCGAGGAGCCATAGGATGCGTTAGGAACCGGCCGTGCGGCGGCAAAGTCGTGTGTGCAAATATGGCGGTTACGGAGCCGTGGAGCCGAGGTTAAGTGCCGTTCGGGCTCTTGAGCGATGGCAAACGCTATGGTAGAGAGGCCGAGAGGTGTCAAAATGCCTTAACCATGGCGTACGGGCATGCTTGACTCGGTGCTAGGGAGCCATAAAATGCGTTGGAACCGGCCGTGCGGCGGCATGGTCGTGTGTGCAAATATGGCGGTTTTGGCGGCCGTGGAGGCATGGTTAAGGGCCCTTCGGGCTCTCGGGTGATGGAAAACTCTATGGTGGAGAGGTGAGAGGCATCAAAATGGCTTAACCATGGCGTACGGGTGTGCTTGACCGGTGCGAGAGCCATAGGATGCACGGGATCCGGCCGTGCGGCGGCACGGTCGTGTGTGCAATTATGGATGTTGCGGAGTCGTGGAGCTATAGTTAAGGGCCTTTCGGGCTCTCGGGTGATGACAAATATTGTGGTGGTGAGGCCAGAGGCGTCAAAATGCCTTAACCATGGCATACGGTCATGCTTGACCAAGTGTCGAGAGCTGTAGGACACGCAGGAACCGGCTGTGCGGTAGCATATTCGTGTGTGCAAATATGGCAGTTCTAGAGCGGTGGAGCCATGGTTAAGGGCCATTCGGGTTCTTGGGCAGCAACAAATGCTGTGGTGGAGAGGCTAGAGGTGTCAAAATGCCTTAACCATGTGCATGGGCATGCTTGACTTGGTGCGGGAGCCATAGGATGCGTTGGAACGGCCGTGCGGCGGCATGGTCGTGTGTGCAAATATGGCGGTTACGGAGCCGTGGAGCCAAGGTTAAGGGCCGTTCGGGCTCTCGAGCGATGGCAAACGCTATGGTAGAGAGGCCGGAGGTGTCAAAATGCCTTAACCATGGCATACGGGCATGCTTGACTCGGCCGGGAGCCATAGGATGCGTTGGAACCGGCCGTGCGGCGGCATGGTCGTGTGTGCAAATATGGCGGTTTTGCGGCCGTGGAGGCATGGTTAAGGGCCCTTCGGGCTCTCGGGTGATGGAAAACTCTATGGTGGAGAGGTGAGAGGCATCAAAATGGCTTAACCATGGCGTACGGGCGTGCTTGACCCCGGTCGAGAGCCGTAGGATGCACGGGATCCGGCCGTGCGCCGGCACGGTCGTGTGTGCAATTATGGATGTTACGGAGTCGTGGAGCTATAGTTAAGGGCCGTTCGGGCTCTCGGGTGATGACAAATATTGTGGTGGTGAGGCCAGAGGCATCAAAATGCCTTAACCATGGCATACGGTCGTGCTTGACCTAGTGTCGAGAGCTATAGGACATGCAGGAACTGGCTGTGCGGTAGCATAGTCGTGTGTGCAAATATGGCAGTTCTAGAGCGGTGGAGCCAGGGTTAAGCTCCATTCGTGTTCTCCGGCGGTAACAAACGCTGTGGTGGAGAGGCCAAAGGTGTTAAAATGCCTTAACCATGGTGCATGGGCGTGCTTGACTTGGTGCGAGGAGCCGTAGGACGCATAGGAACCGGCCGTGCGGCAGCAAAGTCGTGTGTGCAAATATGGCAGTTCTGGAGCCGTGGAGCCGAGGTTAAGGGCCGTTCGGGCTCTCGGCGATGACAAACGCTATGGTAGAGAGGCCGGAGGTGTCAAAATGCCTTAACCATGGCGTACGGGCTTGCTTGACTCGGTGCGGGAGCCATAGGACGCGTTGGAACCGACCATGCGGCGGCATGGTCGTGTGTGCAAATGTGGCGGTTTTTGCGCCGTGGAGCCATGGTTAAGGGCCCTTCGGGCTCTCGGGTGATGGAAAACTCTATGGTGGAGAGGTGAGAGGCATCAAAATGGCTTAACCATGGCGTACGGGTGTGCTTGAACCGGTGCCGAGAGCCGTAGGATGCACGGGATCCGGCCGTGCGCCGGCACAGTCGTGTGTGCAATTATGGATGTTACGGAGTCGTGGAGCTATAGTTAAGGGCCGTTCGGGCTCTCGGGTGATGACAAACATTGTGGTGGTGGGGCGGAGGTGTCAAAATGCCTTAACCATGGCATACGGTCGTGCTTGACCTAGTGTCGAGATTTGTAGGACACGTAGGAACATTTGTGCGGTAGCATAGTCGTGTGTGCAAATATGGCAGTTCTAGAGCGGTGGAGCCATGGTTAAGGGCCATTCGGGTTCTTGGGCAGCAACAAATGCTGTGGTCGAGAGGCCAGCGGTGTCAAAACGCCTTAACCATAGTGCATGGGCGTGCTTGACTTGGTGCGAGGAGCCGTAGGATGCGCGAGGAACCGGCCGTGCGGCGGCAAAGTCGTGTGTGCAAATATGGCGGTTACGGAGCCGTGGAGCCGAGGTTAAGTGCCGTTCGGGCTCTCGAGTGACGGCAAACGCTATGGTAGAGAGGCTAGAGGTGTCAAAATGCCTTAACCATGGCGTACGGGCATGCTTGACTCGGGCCGGGAGCCATAAAATGCGTTGGAACCGACCGTGTGGCGGCATGGTCGAGTGTGCAAATATGGCGGTTTTGGAGGTTTGTGGAGGCATGGTTAAGGGCCCTTCGGGCTCTCGGGTGATGGAAAACTCTATGGTGGAGAGGTGAGAGGCATCAAAATGGCTTAACCATGGCGTACGGGCGTGCTTGACCCGGTGCCGAGAGCCATAGGATGCACGGGGATCCGGCCGTGCGGCGGCAAAGTCGTGTGTGCAATTATGGATGTTACGGAGTCGTGGAGCTGTAGTTAAGGGCCGTTCAGGCTCTTGGGTGATGACAAACATTATGGTGGTGAGGCCAGAGGCATCAAAACGCCATAACCATGGCATACGGTCATGCTTGACCTAGTGTCAAGAGCTGTAGGACACGCACGAACCGGTTTGTGCGGTATCATATTCGTGTGTGCAAATATGGCAGTTCTAGAGCTGTGGAGCCATGGTTAAGCTCCATTCGTGTTCTCGGGCGGTAATAAACGCTGTGGTGGAGAGGCCAAAGGTGTTAAAACGCCTTAACCATGGTGCATGGGCGTGCTTGACTTGGTGCGAGGAGCCGTAGGACGCATAGGAACCGGCCGTGCGGCAGCAAAGTCGTGTGTGCAAATATGGTAGTTACGGAGCCGTGGAGCCGAGGTTAATGGCCGTTCGGGCTCTCGGCGATGACAAACGCTATGGTAGAGAGGCCGGAGGTGTCAAAATGCCTTAACCATGGCGTACGGGCTTGCTTGACTCGGTGCCGGGAGCCATAGGATGCGTTGGAACCGACCATGCGGCGGCATGGTCGTGTGTGCAAATGTGGCGTTTTGCGGCCGTGGAGCCATGGTTAAGGGCCCTTCGGGCTCTCGGGTGATGGAAAACTCTATGGTGGAGAGGTGAGAGGCATCAAAATGGCTTAACCATGGCGTACGGGTGTGCTTGAACCGGTGCCGAGAGCCGTAGGATGCACGGGGATCCGGCCGTGCGCCGGCACAGTCGTGTGTGCAATTATGGATGTTACGGAGTCGTGGAGCTATAGTTAAGGGCCGTTCGGGCTCTCGGGTGATGACAAACATTGTGGTGGTGGGGCCAGAGGTGTCAAAATGCCTTAACCATGGCATACGGTCGTGCTTGACCTAGTGTCGAGAGCTATAGGACACGTAGGAACCGGCTGTGCGGTAGCATAGTCGTTTGTGCAAATATGGCAGTTCTAGAGCGGTGGAGCCATGGTTAAGGGCCATTCGGGTTCTTGGGCAGCAACAAATGCTGTGGTCGAGAGGCCAGCGGTGTCAAAACGCCTTAACCATAGTGCATGGGCGTGCTTGACTTGGTGCGAGGAGCCGTAGGATGCGCAGGAACCGGCCGTGCGGCGGCAAAGTCGTGTGTGCAAATATGGCGGTTCGGAGCCGTGGAGCCGAGGTTAAGTGCCGTTCGGGCTCTCGAGTGACGGCAAACGCTATGGTAGAGAGGCCGAGGTGTCAAAATGCCTTAACCATGGCGTACGGGCATGCTTGACTCGAGCCGGGAGCCATAAAATGCGTTGGAACCGGCCGTGCGGCGGCATGGTCGAGTGTGCAAATATGGCAGTTTTTGGTTTGTGGAGGCATGGTTAAGGGCCCTTCGGGCACTCGGGTGATGGAAAACTCTATGGTGGAGAGGTGAGAGGCATCAAAATGGCTTAACCATGGCGTACGGGCGTGCTTGACCCGGTGCCGAGAGCCATAGGATGCACGGGATCCGGCCGTGCGGCGGCACGGTCGTGTGTGCAATTATGGATGTTCGGAGTCGTGGAGCTGTAGTTAAGGGCCGTTCAGGCTCTTGGGTGATGACAAACATTGTGGTGGTGAGGCCAGAGGCATCAAAACGCCATAACCATGGCATACGGTCATGCTTGACCTAGTGTCAAGAGCTGTAGGACACGCACGAGCCGGCATTTGTGCGGTAGCATATTCGTGTGTGCAAATATGGCGGTTCTAGAGTTTGTGGAGCCATGGTTAAGGGCCATTCGGGTTCTCGGGCGGCAACAAACACTTGTGGTGGAGAGGCTAGAGGTGTCAAAATGCCTTAACCATGGCGTACGGGCATGCTTGACTTAGTGCCAGGAGCCATAGGATGCGTAGGAACCGGCCGTGCGGCAGCATAGTCGTGTGTGCAAATATGGCAGTTCTGGAGCCGTGGAGCCAAGGTTAAGGGCCGTTCAGGCTCTCGGCGATGGCAAACGCTATGGTAGAGAGGCCGGAGGTGTCAAAATGCCTTAACCATGGCGTACGGGCATGCTTGACTCGGTGCCAAGAGCCATAGGATGCGTTGGAACCGATCATGCGGCGGCATGGTCGTGTGTGCAAATATGGCGGTTTTGCGGCCGTGGAGCTATGGTTAAGGGCCCTTCGGGCTCTCGGGTGATGGAAAACTCTATGGTGGAGAGGTGAGAGGCATCAAAATGGCTTAACCATGGCGTACGGGTGTGCTTGGCGGGTGCCGAGAGCCGTAGGATGCACGGGATCCGGCCGTGCGCCGGCACGAGTCGTGTGTGCAATTATCGATGTTCAGAGTCGTGGAGCTATAGTTAAGGGCCGTTCGGGCTCTCGGGTGATGACAAACATTGTGGTGGTGGGGCCGAGGCGTCAAAATGCCTTAACCATGGCATACGGTCGTGCTTGACCTAGTGTCGAGAGCTATAGGACATGCGGGAACCGGGCTGTGCGGTAGCATAGTCGTGTGTGCAAATATGGCGGTTCTAGAGCGGTGGAGCCATGGTTAAGGGCCATTCGGGTTCTTGGGCAGCAACAAATGCGTGGTCGAGAGGCCGGCGGTGTCAAAACGCCTTAACCATAGTGCATGGGCGTGCTTGACTTGGTGCGAGGAGCCGTAGGATGCGCAGGAACCGGCCGTGCGGCGGCAAAGTCGTGTGTGCAAATATGGCGGTTACGGAGCCGTGGAGCCAAGGTTAAGTGCCGTTCGGGCTCTCGAGTGACGGCAAACGCTATGGTAGAGAGGCCAGAGGTGTCAAAATGCCTTAACCATGGCGTACGGGCATGCTTGACTCGGGCGGGAGCCATAAAATGCGTTGGAACCGGCCGTGCGGCGGCATGGTCGAGTGTGCAAATATGGCAGTTTTGGAGGTTTGTGGAGGCATGGTTAAGGGCCCTTCGGGCTCTCGGGTGATGGAAAACTCTATGGTGGAGAGGTGAGAGGCATCAAAATGGCTTAACCATGGCGTACGGGCGTGCTTGACCCGGTGCCGAGAGCCATAGGATGCACGGGATCCGGCCGTGCGGCGGCACGGTCGTGTGTGCAATTATGGATGTTACGGAGTCGTGGAGCTGTAGTTAAGGGCCGTTCGGGCTCTTGGGTGATGACAAACATTGTGGTGGTGAGGCCGGAGGCATCAAAACGCCATAACCATGGCATACGGTCATGCTTGACCTAGTGTCGAAGAGCTGTAGGACACGCACGAACCATTTGTGCGGTAGCATATTCGTGTGTGCAAATATGGCGGTTCTAGAGCTGTGGAGCCATGGTTAAGGGCCATTCGGGTTCTCGGCGGCAACAAACGCTGTGGTGGAGAGGCTAGAGGTGTCAAAATACCTTAACCATGGCGTACGGGCATGCTTGACTTAGTGCCGGGAGCCATAGGATGCGTTGGAGGCCCGGCCGTGCGGCGGCATGGTCGTGTGTGCAAATATGGCGGTTACGGAGCCGTGGAGCCAAGGTTAAGGGCCGTTCGGGCTCTCGGCGATGGCAAACGCTATGGTAGAGAGGCCGAGGTGTCAAAATGCCTTAACCATGGCGTACGGGCATGCTTGACTCGGTGCCGAGAGCCATAGGATGCGTTGGAACCGATCATGCGGCGGCATGGTCGTGTGTGCAAATATGGCGGTTTTTGCGGCCGTGGAGCGTGGTTAAGGGCCCTTCGGGCTCTCGGGTGATGGAAAACTCTATGGTGGAGAGGTGAGAGGCATCAAAATGGCTTAACCATGGCGTACGGGTGTGCTTGACCCGGTGCCAGAGCCGTAGGATGCACGGGATCCGGCGTGTCGTGTGTGCAATTATCGATGTTACGGAGTCGTGGAGCTATAGTTAAGGGCCGTTCGGGCTCTCGGGTGATGACAAACATTGTGGTGGTGAGGCCGAGGCGTCAAAATGCCTTAACCATGGCATACGGTCGTGCTTGACCTAGTGTCGAGAGCTATAGGACATGCGGGAACCATTTGTGCGGTAGCATAGTCGTGTGTGCAAATATGGCGGTTCTAGAGCGGTGGAGCCATGGTTAAGGGCCATTCGGGTTCTCGGGCGGCAACAAATGCTGTGGTGGAGAGGCCAAAGGTGTCAAAATGCCTTAACCATAGTGCATGGGCGTGCTTGACTTGGTGCGAGGAGCCGTAGGATGCGCATAGGAACCGGCCGTGCGGCGGCAAAGTCGTGTGTGCAAATATGGCGGTTACGGAGCCGTGGAGCCAAGGTTAAGGGCCGTTCGGGCTCTCGAGTGATGGCAAACGCTATGGTAGAGAGGCCGAGAGGTGTCAAAATGCCTTAACCATGGCGTACGGGCATGCTTGACTCGGTGCGGGAGCCATAAAATGCGTTGGAACCGACCGTGCGGCAGCATGGTCGTGTGTGCAAATATGGCAGTTCTGGAGCCGTGGAGCCAAGGTTAAGGGCCGTTCAGGCTCTCGAGTGATGGCAAACGCTATGGTGGAGAGGCCAGAGGTGTCAAAATGCCTTAACCATGGCGTACGGGTGTGCTTGACCGGTGCCGAGAGCCATAGGATGCACAGGATCCGGCCGTGCGCCAGCACAGTCGTGTGTGCAATTATGGATGTTCTGGAGTCGTGGAGCTATAGTTAAGGGCCGTTCGGGCTCTTGGGTGATGACAAACATTGTGGTGGTGGGGCCAGAGGTGTCAAAACGCCTTAACCATGGCATACGGTCGTGCTTGACCTAGTGTCGAGAGCTGTAGGACACGTAGGAACCGGCTGTGCGGTAGCATAGTCGTGTGTGCAAATATGGTAGTTCTAGAGCTGTGGAGCCATGGTTAAGGGCCATTCTAGAGGTGTTCTTGGCGCGGCAACAAATGTCGTGTGGTCAAGGAGATGGCACTATGGTAGAGAGGCGGTGTCAAAATGCCTTAACCATAGTGCATGGGCGGGCATGCTTGACTTGGTGCGAGGAGCCATAGGATGCGTTGGAACCGGCCGTGCGGCGGCATGGTCGTGTGTGCAAATATGGCGGTTTACGGAGCCGTGGAGCCGAGGTTAAGTGCCATTCGGGCTCTTGGGTGATGGAAAAACGCTATGGTGGAGAGGTGAGAGGCATCAAAATGCCTTAACCATGGCGTACGGGTGCATGCTTGACTCGGTGCCGGAGCCATAAAATGCATTGGATCCGGCCGTGCGGCGGCACGGTCGTGTGTGCAATTATGGATGTTACGGAGTCGTGGTGCTATAGTTAAGGGCCGTTCAGGCTCTTAGGTGATGACAAACATTGTGGTGGTGAGGCTAGAGGCATCAAAATGCCTTAACCATGGCATACGGTCATGCTTGACCTAGTGTCAAGAGCTGTAGGACACGCACGAACCGGGCTGTGCGGTAGCATATTCGTGTGTGCAAATATGGCGGTTCTAGAGTTTGTGGAGCCATGGTTAAGGGCCATTCGGGTTCTCGGGCGGCAACAAACGCTGTGGTGGAGAGGCTAGAGGTGTCAAAATGCCTTAACCATGGCGTATGGGCATGCTTGACTTCGGTGAGGAGCCATAGGATGCGTTGGAACCGGCCGTGCGGCGGCATGGTCGTGTGTGCAAATATGGCGGTGCGGAGCCGTGGAGCCAAGGTTAAGGGCCGTTCGGGCTCTCGAGTGATGACAAACGCTGTGGTGGAGAGGCCAGAGGTGTCAAAATGCCTTAACCATGGTGCATGGGCGTGCTTGACTTGGTGCGAGGAGCCATAGGATGCGTAGGAACCGACCGTGCGGCAGCAAAGTCGTGTGTGCAAATATGGCAGTTCTGCAGCCGTGGAGCCATGGTTAAGGGCCCTTCAGGCTCTCGGGTGATGGAAAACTCTATGGTGGAGAGGTGAGAGGCATCAAAATGGCTTAACCATGGCGTACGGGTGTGCTTGAACCGGTGCCGAGAGCCGTAGGATGCACAGGATCCGGCCGTGCGCCGGCACAGTCGTGTGTGCAATTATGGATGTTACGGAGTCGTGGAGCTATAGTTAAGGGCCGTTCGGGCTCTCGGGTGATGACAAACATTGTGGTGGTGGGGCCGGAGGTGTCAAAACGCCTTAACCATGGCATACGGTCGTGCTTGACCTAGTGTCGAGAGCGTAGGACACGTAGGAACCGGGCTGTGCGGTAGCATAGTCGCGTGTGCAAATATGGTAGTTCTAGAGCGGTGGAGCCATGGTTAAGGGCCATTCGGGTTCTTGGGCGGCAACAAATGCTGTGGTCGAGATGCCGGCGGTGTCAAAATGCCTTAACCATAGTGCATGGGCGTGCTTGACTTGGTGCGAGGAGCCGTAGGATGCGCGAGGAACCGGCCGTGCGGCGGCAAAGTCGTGTGTGCAAATATGGCGGTTCGGAGCCGTGGAGCCGAGGTTAAGTGCCATTCAGGCTCTCGAGTGATGGCAAACGCTATGGTAGAGAGGCCAGAGGTGTCAAAATGCCTTAACCATGGCGTACAGGCATGCTTGACTCAGAGCCGGGAGCCATAAAATGCATTGGATCCGACCGTGCGGCAGCACGGTCGTGTGTGCAATTATGGATGTTCTGGAGTCGTGGAGCTGTAGTTAAGGGCCGTTCAGGCTCTCAGGTGATGACAAACATTGTGGTGGTGAGGCTAGAGGCATCAAAACGCCTTAACCATGGCATACGGTCATGCTTGACCTAGTGTTAAGAGCTGTAGGACACGCACGAACCGGCTGTGCGGTAGCATATTCGTGTGTGCAAATATGGCAGTTCTAGAGCTGTGGAGCCATGGTTAAGGGCCATTCGGGTTCTCGGCGGCAACAAATGCTGTGGTGGAGAGGCTAGAGGTGTCAAAATGCCTTAACCATGGCGTATGGGCATGCTTGACTCGGTGCCGGGAGCCATAGGATGCGTTGGAACCGGCCGTGCGGCGGCATGGTCGTGTGTGCAAATATGGCGTTGCGGAGCCGTGGAGCCAAGGTTAAGGGCCGTTCGGGCTCTCGAGTGATGGCAAACGCTATGGTAGAGAGGCCTAGAGGTGTCAAAATGCCTTAACCATGGCGTACGGGCATGCTTGACTCGATCTTGCCGAGAGCCATAGGATGCGTTGGAACCGACCGTGCGGCAGCATGGTCGTGTGTGCAAATATGGAAGTTTTGCAGCCGTGGAGCTGTGGTTAAGGGCCCTTCAGGCTCTTGGGTGATGGAAAACTCTATGGTGGAGAGGTGAGAGGCATCAAAATGGCTTAACCATGGCGTACGGGTGTGCTTGAACCGGTGCCGAGAGCCGTAGGATGCACAGGATCCGGCCGTGCGCCAGCACAGTCGTGTGTGCAATTATGGATGTTCTGGAGTCGTGGAGCTATAGTTAAGGGCCGTTCGGGCTCTCGGGTGATGACAAACATTGTGGTGGTGGGGCCGGAGAGGTGTCAAAATGCCTTAACCATGGCATACGGTCGTGCTTGACCTAGTGTCGAGAGCTGTAGGACACGTAGGAACCGGCTGTGCGGTAGCATAGTCGTGTGTGCAAATATGGTAGTTCTAGAGCGGTGGAGCCATGGTTAAGGGCCATTCGGGTTCTTGGGCGGCAACAAATGCTGTGGTCAAGAGGCCAGCGGTGTCAAAATGCCTTAACCATAGTGCATGGGCGTGCTTGACTTGGTGCGAGGAGCCGTAGGATGCGCAGGAACCGGCCGTGCGGCAGCAAAGTCGTGTGTGCAAATATGGCAGTTTTGGAGCCGTGGAGCCGAGGTTAAGTGTCGTTCAGGCTCTCGAGTGACGGCAAACGCTATGGTAGAGAGGCCAGAGGTGTCAAAATGCCTTAACCATGGCGTACAGGCATGCTTGACTCAGAGCCGGGAGCCATAAAATGCATTGGATCCGACCGTGCGGCAGCACGGTCGTGTGTGCAATTATGGATGTTCTGGAGTCGTGGAGCTATAGTTAAGGGCCGTTCAGGCTCTCAGGTGATGACAAACATTGTGGTGGTGAGGCCAGAGGCATCAAAATGCCTTAACCATGGCATACGGTCATGCTTGACCTAGTGTCAAGAGCTGTAGGACACGCACGAACCGGCTGTGCGGTAGCATATTCGTGTGTGCAAATATGGCAGTTCTAGACCTGTGGAGCCATGGTTAAGGGCCATTCGGGTTCTCGGGCGGCAACAAACGCTGTGGTGGAGAGGCTAGAGGTGTCAAAATGCCTTAACCATGGCGTATGGGCATGCTTGACTCGGTGCCGGGAGCCATAGGATGCGTTGGAACCGGCCGTGCGGCGGCATGGTCGTGTGTGCAAATATGGCTGTTCGGAGCCATGGAGCCAAGGTTAAGGGCCGTTCGGGCTCTCGAGTGATGGCAAACGCTATGGTAGAGAGGCCGAGAGGTGTCAAAATGCCTTAACCATGGCGTATGGGCATGCTTGACTCGGTGACAAGAGCCATAGGATGCGTTGGAACCGACCGTGCGGCAGCATGGTCGTGTGTGCAAATATGGCAGTTTTGCAGCCGTGGATGTAACAACCCGAAAAATTCACCAAACACAAAAATCCCGACTACAAAATTTTTTTCTAAACAAACCCATGTTTGTTGCTTGTCATGTAGGAAAACCTACCTAGTGCACAAATAACACCCATGATTAGTTGCTAAGCACTGCATTATAACGTCGTCACATGTGTTTTAATATTCCCTTAAGTCACATATGATATGCACATGTTTGATGGGATCTTATTGGATTTCATTTGTATTGAATATCAAATCAACACACCTACCTATATTTTATACCATAAATAAATATAGTGCTATGGGGCTAAAACCCCAACAAGCCTAAGACCACTTATGACCACCATCAAATGTTGTACAAATCATATAGAGCATGAGGCATACTTTTACATAAGCTTTTAGCTAAAAACAGAAATAGAAAAGCAAAGGAAAAAGAAAAGGAAAAGAACAAGCCATTTTGGCCCATAGACTCCCAGTCGGCCTGCTATCCCACTCCTCTCCCTTTTCTTTTTCGCCTGGCCGAATTCGGCCCAGGACTTTAGCCCGAACTGCTACCTCTCTCTCTTCTTTCCAGCCGAACCAATCCGGCCCATCTCGATCTGCCGGCCCAGCAAACCAGCAAGCCCACAAACATGCCATGTGCTCTTGTCTCACTCCCCTGTGACACCGCCACCCGGGCCCCACATGTCATAAGCCAACTGCCCCCTGCTTTTCCCCTTTCGCGCCCGACAGCGCAATGGCCGTGCGGGAGATGGAATCTTCCATCTCCACCGTCCCCCGTGCGAACCGCCTTGGAGCCCCGTCGGATGCCCGCCACCTGGACCGGCCACCCCGACAGGGTCACGCGAAGGGCATGATCGCGCGCGCGCGCTCCCGCCCAAACGCGCCGCGGGCATGACATTGCCGCGCCCCTGTCCCCTGTATCCCTTGGCCGCCAAGGCAAATTCGCCCCTATCACTGACGCCTGGAGCCCACGCGACTCTGATGGCGACCCCCGAAGCTCCCTGATGGCGCCACGTCGCCGGCCATCACATGAAGCGGCCATGGACGCCGGAACGCCCCGCCTCGACATCCATACACTCTCCTCCGGATCAGCCGCCGCGTGTCTCGGCCGTCGCATCACACGGTCACGGACGTCGAGATTCCCCTCGAACCCTAGCGACTCCTGCTATAAGTACCGGCATCCGTCCCTGCCCTCGACCACTTCTTTCCAAGCCACCACCGCCATGCTCTCTACTCTTCTTTCCCACTGCCTCGCCACACCGCTAGCATCAGCGCCGAGCCACACAACCACCAGAGCCGCAAGATAGAGAGGAAGAAGCAAGGAGGAGGAAGTAAGGAAGAAGAAAGGGGAAGTAGAAGGCGAGGAAGGATCGCCGCCACTCGGGAAGAAAAAGCCGCCGCCGGACCGAAGTAGGACGGAACGCGCCGAACGAGAAGCCGTAGCTGCCGAGACGTACCACGAGCTGCATGCGCCGCCTCGTCACCTCGCCACGCTGCCACACCGAGCCCTTCTTCCTCTTCGCGTCGGTGAGCATCCCCTTCATCACTGCCGCTCCCCTGTTTTATCTTGCCAGACCTTGCATGCCGACCATGGTTGCCTGCTGTTCCGGCCATCGCCGCCGGCTATGCCCACACGGAGACGCCTCATGGACACGCACACGATCACACACACAGACCGTCCCTAGCCGCTAGATCACGGCTGGAGAAGAAGGCGGCCTTGATGACCGCCATGAACCCGCCATGGCCATGCCATCCATGGTGAGGCCACCGTCCTGCCCTGACGGTGCCTGAGAAGCCCCGTGGACCCCCGATATGGACCCATCCCGATGCGCTGCACATCATGCGCACGCTGATTGGAGAGGATGACGCCACAGGCCCAGCCTCTCCAGACCTTGCCACCGACGGCGCGCTCTGGAGCACCGCCATGCCGCTGCCGCGGCGAGCCGCCTACCTAGCCCGGTGAACGGCCCAGGGACACCGTTGGTTAGAGATCTGGACCCACCTCGATTTGGTGCATTCCATGCGCGCTCTAGATTTGGAAGGAGACCGTCGGGACCCCTCCCACTCGGGACCATGCCGCTGCCGGAACGCCGCGGTGCGCCGCCGTGGTGCGACCGCCATGGCCATCTCCGTCTACCTCGTGTCGCGAGGCTTAGCCGTCGAGCTCCGCCTCGAGCCAGCGCATCCAGCCCCGTTATTAATGGAGCTTTTTGACCTCGCCTTGTTGCCGTCTTTGTGCGCCGCCGTGCCCATCGGCGCCGCCGCAAGCCTCCGCCGTGGTTACGCGCCGCCGTGCCTTATGGTCATCGCCGGCAAGACGGACGAAGTACCCGTGAGGCCAATTGAATGTTTACGCCACGAATTGAACCAGAAAGGCCTCGCTGCCTTGTTGCCGTGGAGCGCCACCGCGGCTACGCCGCCGTCGCCGTGGAACAACTTTTCCGTAGCCCGCTGCGGCCATGACTCGCCTTGATGAGCTCGCCGGAGACCTGCAAGACTGTATCGCCCTGCCTAGAGCCGTGATTGCTCCTTGGAGCTCTCGTCGTCGGCCGCCGCACTGTTTGTGCCGCTGCGGCACGTACGCCGGCCGCCGTGAGCCGCAAGAGCTCGCCGTGAAGCCACCGATCGCCCTATCGTGGCCTTGCGAAGCCGTTGGGCTTGACGCGGTCACCCGAGACCCATGGACGCGCCCTCGTGAGCGACCTCGCCGTCGGCGAGTAGCTCGGCTGCGAGCAGAGGATGGGGAAGAGGATGGAGTTGCCGTGTGGAGAACGGATTCGGTCCTTGTAGACCATGAGATTGACAGCGGGACCCGCATCTACTTGTCCACCATGCGCCGAACTCATGGATCGAGACCCCACCAGATGATGGCCCCATAGAAAAGGTTCACAAGCACCGTGTGGAGAAAGAGTTGGATGAACGTGGTCCATAGTGGTCTCTGTTTGGTCCACGGTCCAACTACCACGCGTCCACCGTGAACCAAGCACCGGAGCCGACCCGTGGACTTGAGCCCGACAACAGCCCAATGGCAGACGTGGCAGCACAGCAGAGAGACACGTGGCGGGCCGACCCGGCCCATGTCGGCCCTGATCCGGCCCTACTCAGCCCATTCCGAGCCCATATGGGTTGACCTGGTCACCGTGACGTCATGCTGACGTCATCCTCCACGTCACCGCCATGTCATCGTGACCCACTGCACATGTGGACCATTCCGATCTTGACACGTGTCACCCGGGAAATATTCTGTCCCTTTTCTTTTCGGAAAATAGATTAAACTTCGGAAATTCATAACTTATTCATACGAGCTCCAAAAATGATGATCTTTATATGTAAATTCATCTAAAATCGAGCTTTATCTCATGAGCCTATGTTTGAGTGCATTTAAATCTTTTTGATATTCATTTGGTTCTTTGTGGATTCTATAGGAGTCGCTAACGCGACTACTAAGTCTCGTTTTCAGAGTCGAATTGAGTTGGAACGATCTGAGGAAGAAGATACGCTGAACGACTACGGAGGAGGGTGTGTACCACTACTAGCGGATTTGTACCACTACTTCCTCGGCATCGCAGGTGTCATGGCAGCACCTTCTTTTAGAGAATCCTATTAGACATTGCAATTAGAACTGCTAGCGCTTTATATTTATTCCTTTGCTAGTATATTGATGCATGCTATTGCCTGAGCCATTACTACCTTCATTGGAACCCTTCACCATGTTACCCTGCTTTTGCGCTCGCACTTTATATTACTACCTCTCTGCTTGCTTGCACTTTATATCACCATACTTATTATTATATAACTCCACTTCGCATTGTATCTGTGATGTGATGCGGGTGGTGAACCCCGGGAATGGTTTGGCTTGGGATGCCAGCCTTGGTGGACTTGGTGGTGAGGATCCGGAGGTATTGTGCGTGTGACTTGGGTGCGTGGAGGGTGAGGGTTGAGTCGACTGGACAGGATCTACGACGAGTCTTGAGGGCGGGCCCTAAGACGAGTCTTGCCGGGGGTGCATCCTAGGCATCCCGATGAGAGGTACCTGTGGCGGGTACATGAGACTTGAGAAGACCCCGGTGTGGAGAGCCCTCGGGACGGAAGATATGTGACTTAAGGAGAATTTCCTGGTGTGGGCAGCCCTCGGGAAGGAGGTGCTGTGGTGGCACGGTAAACTCAAACCCTGTATGAAGATATCCTGTCTAGTCCTACCTAAGGACTGATATATCGGGAGAACCGGAACCACGGAACTTTCGTACACACCACTCGCTCTTGCTTCCACAAGAGACGGAAGTTCGACTAGACTGGACGATGCCATTGCTGCTTGGAGTTGAGGGGGAATGGTATGTGGAGAGCCTGTACCATTCTATTCAACAGTACCATTGGAGGAGTAGCCGGTTACTGTTGATCCCAGTCCCAGTGTGTTCTGGTAAGCCGTTACTTTCTAGGGCTGGGTGGCAGGATGGTATTGTCCAGGTTAGAAGGTCGTCCGGAATCAGCCTAGGCGTGCGCACGTCTATGATGGCGATCTGGTGGGTACAGGTGTACACACTCTGCAGAGTTGATCGATCTATGCGCATACCGCGGCCTCGGTTATGGCCATTCTGTGACCTACGTTTCTGTCGAGTAGAGAGAGGAGTGTTCTACCTTCCCTGAGCTTTTCCGGCCGTGAGCCTGGGTTGTGGGCTGCGGGCCGCTGAGACAGACCGAGAGGGAGTTGGTCTGCCGACTTGAGTGTGAGTGGTGAGATATGGTGACGGAGATGTGGTGATGGATTGGAGATGGATTGTGATGGATTGGAGATGGATTGTGATGGATTTGAGATGGATGGTGATGGATTTGAGATGGATTGAGATGGATTTGGGATGGATGGGATGTGTGTGTGTGGGAATGGGAATGTGTTAAACATGACTATTACTACTACTACTACTACTATTACTTGTTGCTACTTTGCATGCGCTAGGATGCAAACCACAGCCAAACTATAGGATCGCTAGATCCCTTTATTTTCTCTTTTCCACTAAAGCTCATTCGGTGCTGACCATGGCCTGCACACATCTGGTGGTGTGCAGATTTCCTGTTTCTCAGAGTTGTCGAATGGATTAGAAGGTCTCGTGCCTACGTTCAAGTTGGACTTTGGAGTTGCTTCCGCGTTACTTCCGCCTTCTCAAGCTGTTCTGAATGTTAGATATACTTTGTTTACGCCTTGTGGCGTTGTAAATATTAATGTAAACCCCTCTATTGTACTCTTTAGATTTATATTTCGATGTATGGAATTGATTATCGACTGTTGTATATCATTCTGTGAGGTTTCCCCCGTGGAAAATTGAGGATGTTTCAGTTGGTATCAGCTCCTGCTTGACCCTAGGACGAGACCCTCAGGTTTGGACGATAGAATAGGTTGAGCCAGCCCTTCTTTCGGTTATATTATCGACCTTGCACCATTTTGTGCATGGCTTACCTCTCTTATTGGACTTGCTTACCATGTTCTTGGACCACTATACAAATGACAACCTTGAAGAGCATGCCTTTCTACCTCGAGTACCACGATGGATATGCCCAACTTCTGCAAGGAGTGCTTCAAGAGTTTGGAGTCACTGAAGACAAGTAACAATAGACGTGCCACAAATAGGTAGTGCCTAGAGGAGCCAAAGTCTCCTACATGATGACTCTACAGATTCTCCTAAGTGAAGAGGTGCCACATGGAAGGTCTAAACCGTTTATGTGTCAGAAACCACTATCCTTACTGCTGTGCGGCTTACCGCACATGCAACTCTTCAATCTGTGACGCAAGATGCGTACAAACTCCTCAAGCATGGCCTCTTAACGTCTATTACCCATGCCCTCGATGCCTCCGATAGTGCCATAGGGTAATGGGATGAAGCCGAACACACCTAGACCCAAGTGTCTGATAGGAAAAATTTGAAGAAAGTCCCATACTCCACCAGTTTCACTCTATAGACAAGACCCATCATGATAAGGGGGTAGGTAGAGGAATGAAGATGAACCCCATTTAGCTACAAGTCATACCATGAGTAGAGTAGAATGTCTACCACCATGAGATACCTACGCGTAGTACGTTTCCTCGCGAATCTCTTGGTATAGCTACCAAGGATATCGCCTTGTAACTAAACCCAATGTAATGAGTGCTTGGATTTTATCGCATTTTTATGGTTCTTCTTGCATCTTTGATTGAGTGTAGGACTAGCTTAAAATGTTTTAAATTGCTTAAATTGCTTTATTACATTAAATTGCTGAAAAGTCATATCACTTGCACTAATATTTGGGACCGTTGCACCCGGATGACGACCCGTCGCTACGAACGCTGAGGAACCACGGTGCTCTTTCCCCTGAACCGACCATCCGTGGTCGTGCACTTGGTCATAGACGTGGACATGGTCACCATGGGGGACGAGTGGAACCTCGCACTCCTTCTCTGCAGCATGGTAACCCCTTCGGTCGTGGTTCGCTTGATGGGGCCCCTATCGGAAGAGATCTTCCTCCGCCTCCGCCACCACCCTTGGTGATGTTCTTTGGAGGAGACCATAAACCACCCCTTCGGCTGAAGTAATGGCTCAGCGAGACGCACCTCATGGAGACTCTTGCCGAGGACGTGCTGAATCGCTATCCACCCAATGACTTTCGGCGGAAGTTGGAAGGATTTATGAAGCTCGGGCCACCCACCTATGACGGCCGACCCCGAACCTCTCGCGGCCGATGGCGGCTCGGGGAGATTGAGAAGAAGCTTAACGTGATTAAGTGCACCGATGATGAGGAGCGTGTTACGGTCGCCACCCACCAGCTCACGGGTGCTCCACGCGATTGGTGGGATAGCTGCGTGGCGCACACCGGAACCCCGCCAACATCTCCGGGAAGAGTTTGTGGAAGCTTTCATTGAGCACCACATTCCGAAGGAGTCTTCAAAGCCAAGACTGAAGAGTTCCGCGACATCAGAATGGGCAAGGACAAGATATGCGAGTACACAACACGCTTCACTAACTTGCTACGCTATGCACCCCCTGCAGTCAAGAAAGATGAGAAGGAAAAGGTTTACTACTATAGGAAAGGACTGAACTCAAAGATCAAGTTGAGCCTTAGTGGCGTCAAGAGTTACACTCTACGTAACTTGATCGACAGATGCATCCAGATCGAGAGAGATCGCATGGAAGCTATCAAGGAATACAAGGAAAAGAAGCGCAGATTAAAGGAATCGTTCCGCTTTTCTGATCGCAAGAGGTACCGTGAAGATGCACCTTCAACGGACCGCACTCGATACATCAAGGAGGATGTACCAGATTCGAGTTGGTATGATGGTACCTACACCACTGACTACTCTCACCCTACTCAGGACACTTTCACTCAGGATCACCTTGCTCAGGACCGTTCTACACAGACTCGCCATACTCATACTCGCCCCATATCAAGACATCCTGCATCGAACCACTCTACACCAAGATCTTTCAACCAAAAGGACGTTGTGCCAACACCTACAAGCAGTGAGCCTATCACTTGTTTTGGTTGTGGTAAACCGGGTCACATAGTCATCAACTGCCCGAGGAACTACAACACTCCACCCGCTGAGATCCAGTTCAAGCCAATTCAAGGTTCAGCCAAGAAGATTCGAAGTGCTACACGAGCTGCCCGCTTTCAGCTTAACCACCTAGCAGCACATAGTGCCCCTTGATATGGAGAATGTAATTACCTCATGTATTATCTAGTACCATTCAAGCTACAATGATGTTTTATCTAGTACCTCAAGTTCATTATGATCCCCCATATTTGTACCAGGATTGGTTTACCATGAACACAAGTTTACCCTTTTATCAACAATTTACCTTTTTTTTATATCAATTGTTCTTTTTGCACTTCGCCCAATAAGCCCTAGAGAATTAGGTTAGGAGAAGCCTCGCCCTTTTTCGACCCATCTCAATCAATTTCACTTTACCACATCCTGTGGCCCAGATGATCATCTCAGTTTAGAGAATGCCTACCCAGACAGAAGACAAGGAGGTTATCTACGCTTATCAAAGTAATGCAGCGGAAGTGTGGTAGACCCATAACCCACTAGACCCTGGATCGAAATCAGGAGCCTAGAGCACACCTCTTAAACAAGTAGAACCTAATCTAGTCTAAATTAATTTGTGATCCTTCCATACATCAACCACACTCCCAACCAGTGCAACTACGAAGTATTGTCGAAGTGTCCCTTGGAAATCCTAAGATCCTCTGGAGTAACTCCAACAAGCTACATGGAACAAGTAGACAGATGACGGTTAGACTTCACTTTACCACTCATGTAGTACTACGCACCTTAAATCTCGGGGACGAGATTCTGATAAGGGGGTAGGACTGTAACAACCCGAAAAATTCACCAAACACAAAAATCCCGACTACAAATTTTTTTCTAAACAAACCCATGTTTGTTGCTTGTCATGTAGGAAAACCTACCTAGTGCACAAATAACACCCATGATTAGTTGCTAAGCACTGCATTATAACGTCGTCACATGTGTTTTAATATTCCCTTAAGTCACATATGATATGCACATGTTTGATGGGATCTTATTGGATTTCATTTGTATTGAATATCAAATCAACACACCTACCTATATTTTATACCATAAATAAATATAGTGCTATGGGGCTAAAACCCCAACAAGCCTAAGACCACTTATGACCACCATCAAATGTTGTACAAATCATATAGAGCATGAGGCATACTTTTACATAAGCTTTTAGCTAAAAACAGAAATAGAAAAGCAAAGGAAAAAGAAAAGGAAAAGAACAAGCCATTTTGGCCCATAGACTCCCAGTCGGCCTGCTATCCCACTCCTCTCCCTTTTCTTTTTCGCCTGGCCGAATTCGGCCCAGGACTTTAGCCCGAACTGCTACCTCTCTCTCTTCTTTCCAGCCGAACCAATCCGGCCCATCTCGATCTGCCGGCCCAGCAAACCAGCGAGCCCACAAACATGCCATGTGCTCTTGTCTCACTCCCCTGTGACACCGCCACCCGGGCCCCACATGTCATAAGCCAACTGCCCCCTGCTTTTCCCCTTTCGCGCCCGACAGCGCAATGGCCGTGCGGGAGATGGAATCTTCCATCTCCACCGTCCCCCGTGCGAACCGCCTTGGAGCCCCGTCGGATGCCCGCCACCTGGACCGGCCACCCCGACAGGGTCACGCGAAGCGCATGATCGCGCGCGCGCGCTCCCGCCCAAACGCGCCGCGGGCATGACGTTGCCGCGCCCCTGTCCCCTGTATCCCTTGGCCGCCAAGGCAAATTCGCCCCTATCACGACGCACGGAGCCCACGCGACTCGATGGCGACCCCGAAGCTTCGATGGCGCCACGCGGCGGCCATCACATCAAGCGGCCATGGACGACGGAACGCCCAGCCTCGACATCCATACACTCTCCTCCGGATCAGCCGCCGCGTGTCTCGGCCGTCGCATCACACGGTCACGGACGTCGAGATTCCCCTCGAACCCTAGCGACTCCTGCTATAAGTACCGGCATCCGTCCCTGCCCTCGACCACTTCTTTCCAAGCCACCACCGCCATGCTCTCTACTCTTCTTTCCCACTGCCTCGCCACACCGCTAGCATCAGCGCCGAGCCACACAACCACCAGAGCCGCAAGATAGAGAGGAAGAAGCAAGGAGGAGGAAGTAAGGAAGAAGAAAGGGGAAGTAGAAGGCGAGGAAGGATCGCCGCCACTCGGGAAGAAGAAGCCGCCGCCGGACCGGAGTAGGACGGAACGCGCCGAACGAGAAGCCGTAGCTGCCGAGACGTACCACGAGCTGCATGCGCCGCCTCGTCACCTCGCCACGCTGCCACACCGAGCCCTTCTTCCTCTTCGCGTCGGTGAGCATCCCCTTCATCACTGCCGCTCCCCTGTTTTATCTTGCCGGACCTTGCATGCCGACCATGGTTGCCTGCTGTTCCGGCCATCGCCGCCGGCTATGCCCACACGGAGACGCCTCATGGACACGCGAGACGATCACACACACGAGACCGTCCCTAGCCGCTAGATCACGGCGCTGGAGAAGAGCTGGCCTTGATGACCGCCATGAACCCGCCATGGCCATGCCATCCATGGTGAGGCCACCGTCCTGCCCTGACGGTGCCTGAGAAGCCCCGTGGACCCCCGATATGGACCCATCCCGATGCGCTGCACATCATGCGCACGCTGATTGGAGAGGATGACGCCATAGGCCCAGCCTCTCCAGACCTTGCCACCGACGGCGCGCTCTGGAGCACCGCCATGCCGCTGCCGCGGCGAGCCGCCTACCTAGCTCGGTGAACGGCCCAGGGACACCGTTGGTTAGAGATCTGGACCCACCTCGATTTGGTGCATTCCATGCACGCTCTAGATTTGGAAGGAGACCGTCGGGACCCCTCCCACTCGGGACCATGCCGCTGCCGGAACGCCGCGGTGCGCCGCCGTGGTGCGACCGCCATGGCCATCTCCGTCTACCTCGTGTCACGAGGCTTAGCCGTCGAGCTCCGCCTCGAGCCAGCGCATCCAGCCCCGTTATTAATGGAGCTTTTTGACCTCGCCTTGTTGCCCGTGCTGTGCGCCGCCGTGCCCATCGGCGCCGCCGCAAGCCTCCGCCGTGGTTACGCGCCGCCGTGCCTTATGGTCATCGCCGGCAAGACGGACGAAGTACCAGAAAGGCCTCGCTGCCTTGTTGCCGTGGAGCGCCACCGCGGCTACGCCGCCGTCGCCGTGGAACAACTTTTCCGTAGCCCGCTGCGGCCATGACTCGCCTTGATGAGCTCGCCGGAGACCTGCAAGCGTATCGCCTCGCCCTAGAGCCGTGATTGCTCCTTGGAGCTCTCGTCATCGCCGCCGCCTTGTTTGTGCCGGCTGCGGCACGTACGCCGGCCGCCGTGAGCCGCAAGAGCTCGCCGTGAAGCCACCGATCGCCCTATCGTGGCCTTGCGAAGCCGTTGGGCTTGACACGGTCACCCGAGACCCATGGACGCGCCCTCGTGAGCGACCTCGCCGTCGGCGAGTAGCTCGGCGCGGCGAGAGGATGGGGAAGAGGATGGAGTTGCCGTGTGGAGAACGGATTCGGTCCTTGTAGACCATGAGATTGACGGCGGGACCCGCATCTACTTGTCCACCATGCGCCGAACTCATGGATCGAGACCCCACCAGATGATGGCCCCATAGACCAGGTTCACAAGCACCGTGTGGAGAAAGAGTTGGATGAACGTGGTCCATAGTGGTCTCTGTTTGGTCCACGGTCCAACTACCATGCGTCCACCGTGAACCAAGCACCGGAGCCGACCCGTGGACTTGAGCCCGACAACAGCCCAATGGCAGACGTGGCAGCACAGCAGAGAGACACGTGGCGGGCCGACCCGACCCATGTCGGCCCTGATCCGGCCCTACTCAGCCCATTCCGAGCCCATATGGGTTGACCTGGTCACCGTGACGTCATCCTCCACGTCACCGCCATGTCATCGTGACCCCACTGCACATGTGGACCATTCCGATCGACACGTGTCACCCGGGGAATATCTGTCCCTTTTCTTTTCGGAAAATAGATTAAACTTCGGAAATTCATAACTTATTCATACGAGCTCCAAAAATGATGATCTTTATATGTAAATTCATCTAAAATCGAGCTTTATCTCATGAGCCTATGTTTGAGTGCATTTAAATCTTTTTGATATTCATTTGGTTCTTTGTGGATTCTATAGGAGTCGCTAACGCGACTACTAAGTCTCGTTTTCAGAGTCGAATTGAGTTGGAACGATCGAGGAAGAAGATACGCGAACGACTACGGAGGAGGGTGTGTACCACTACTAGCGGATTTGTACCACTACTTTCTCGACATCGCAGGTGTCATGGCGGCACCTTCTTTTAGAGAATCCTATTAGACATTGCAATTAGAACTGCTAGCGCTTTATATTTATTCCTTTGCTAGTATATTGATGCATGCTATTGCCTGAGCCATTACTACCTTCATTGGAACCCTTCACCATGTTACCCTACTTTTGCGCTCGCACTTTATATTACTACCTCTCGCTTGCTTGCACTTTATATCACCATACTTATTATTATATAACTCCACTTCGCATTGTATACGTGATGTGATGCGGGTGGTGAACCCCGGAATGGTTTGGCTTGGGATGCCGGCCTTGGTGGACTTGGTGGTGAGGATCCGGAGGTATTGTGCGTGTGACTTGGGTGCGTGGAGGGTGAGGGTTGAGTCGATTTGGACAGGATCTACGACGAGTCTTGAGGGCGGGCCCTAAGACGAGTCTTGCCGGGGTGCATCCTAGGCATCCCGATGAGAGGTACTGTGGCGGGTACATGAGACTTGAGAAGACCCGGTGTGGAGAGCCCTCGGGACGGAAGATATGTGACTTAAGGAGAATTTCCTGGTGTGGGCAGCCCTCGGGAAGGAGGTCTTTGTGGTGGCACGGTAAACTCAAACCTGTATGAAGATATCTGTCTAGTCCTACCTAAGGGGCGATATATCGGGAGAACCGGAACCACGGAACTTTCGTACACACCACTCGCTCTTGCTTCCACAAGAGACGGAAGTTCGACTAGGCGGGACGATGCCATTGCTTGCTTGGAGTTGAGGGGGAATGGTATGTGGAGAGCTGTACCATTCTATTCAACAGTACCATTGGAGGAGTAGCCGGTTCTTGTGATCCCGCCCCAGTGTGTTACGGTAAGCCGTTACTTTCTAGGGCTGGGTGGCGGGATGGTATTGTCCGGGTTAGAAGGTCGTCCGGAATCGGCCTAGGCGTGCGCACGTCTATGATGGCGATCCGGTGGGTACGGGTGTACACACTCTGCGAGTTGATCGATCTATGCGCATACCGCGGCCTCGGTTATGGCCATTTCGTGACCTACGTTTACGTCGAGTAGAGAGAGGAGTGTTCTACCTTCCCCGAGCTTTTCCGGCCGTGAGCCTGGGTTGTGGGCTGCGGGCCGCTGAGACAGACCGAGAGGGAGTTGGTCTGCCGACTTGAGTGTGAGTGGTGAGATATGGTGATGGAGATGTGGTGATGGATTGGAGATGGATTGTGATGGATTGGAGATGGATTGTGATGGATTTGAGATGGATGGTGATGGATTTGAGATGGATTGAGATGGATTTGGGATGGATGGGATGTGTGTGTGGGAATGGGAATGTGTTAAACATGACTATTACTACTACTACTACTACTATTACTTGTTGCTACTTTGCATTCGCTAGGATGCAAACCACAGCCAAACTATAGGATCGCCAGATCCCTTTATTTTCTCTTTTCCACTAAAGCTCATTCGGTGCTGACCATGGCCTGCACACATCTGGTGGTGTGCAGATTTCCTGTTTCTCAGAGTTGTCGAATGGATTAGAAGGTCTCGTGCCTACGTTCAAGTTGGAGTTTGGAGTTGCTTCCGCGTTACTTCCGCCTTCTCAAGCTGTTCTGAATGTTAGATATACTTTGTTTACGCCTTGTGGCGTTATAAATATTAATGTAAACCCCTCTATTGTACTCTTTAGATTTATATTTCGATGTATGGAATTGATTATCGACTGTTGTATATCATTCTGTGAGGTTTTCCCCCGTGGAAAATTGAGGATGTTTCAGTGGAGCTGTGGTTAAGGGCCCTTCAGGCTCTCGGGTGATGGAAAACTCTATCGTGGAGAGGTGAGAGGCATCAAAATGGCTTAACCATGGCGTACGGGTGTGCTTGAACCGGTGCCGAGAGCCGTAGGATGCACAGGATCCGGCCGTGCGCCAGCACAGTCATGTGTGCAATTATGGATGTTCTCGAGTCGTGGAGCTACAGTTAAGGGCCGTTCGGGCTCTCGGGTGATGACAAATATTGTGGTGGTGAGGCCGGGCGTCAAAATGCCTTAACCATGGCATACGGTCATGCTTGGACCTAGTGTCGAGAGCTATAGGACATGCGAGGAACCGGGCGTGTGGTAGCATAGTCGTGTGTGCAAATATGGCGGTTCTAGAGGTGTGGAGCCATGGTTAAGGGCCATTCGGGTTCTCGGCGGTAATAAACACTTGTGGTGGAGAGGCCAAAGGTGTTAAAATGCCTTAACCATGGTGCATGGGCGTGCTTGACTTGGTGCGAGGAGCCGTAGGACGCATAGGAACCGGCCGTGCGGCGGCAAAGTCGTGTGTGCATATATGGCGGTTCGGAGCCGTGGGCGAGGTTAAGGGCCGTTCGGGCTCTCGAGCGACGACAAACGCTATGGTATAGAGGCCGAGGTGCCAAAATGCCTTAACCATGGCGTACGGGCTTGCTTGACTAAGTGGGAGCCATAGGACGCGTTGGAACCGACCATGCGGCGGCATGGTCGTGTGTGCAAATGTGGCGGTTTTTGCGCCGTGGAGCCATGGTTAAGGGCCCTTCAGGCTCTCGGGTGATGGAAAACTCTATGGTGGAGAGGTGAGAGGCATCAAAATGGCTTAACCATGGCGTACGGGTGTGCTTGAACCGGTGCCGAGAGCCGTAGGATGCACAGGATCCGGCCGTGCACCAGCACAGTCGTGTGTGCAATTATGGATGTTCTGGAGTCGTGGAGCTATAGTTAAGGGCCGTTCGGGCTCTCAGCTGATGACAAACATTGTGGTGGTGGGGCCAGAGGTGTCAAAACACCTTAACCATGGCATACGATCGTGCTTGACCTAGTGTCGAGAGCTGTAGGACACGTAGGAACCGGCTGTGCGGTAGCATAGTCGTGTGTGCAAATATGGCAGTTCTAGAGCGGTGGAGCCATGGTTAAGGGCCATTCGGGTTCTTGGGCGGCAACAAATGCTGTGGTCGAGAGGCCAGCGGTGTCAAAACGCCTTAACCATAGTGCATGGGCGTGCTTGACTTGGTGCGAGGAGCCGTAGGATGCGCAGGAACCGGCCGTGCGGTAGCAAAGTCGTGTGTGCAAATATGGCAGTTCTGGAGCCGTGGAGCCGAGGTTAAGTGCCGTTCAGGCTCTCGAGTGACGGCAAACGCTATGGTAGAGAGGCCAGAGGTGTCAAAATGCCTTAACCATGGCGTACAGGCATGCTTGACGAGCCGGGAGCCATAAAATGCGTTGGAACCGACCGTGCGGCAGCATGGTCGAGTGTGCAAATATGGCAGTTTTGGAGCTGTGGAGGCATGGTTAAGGGCCCTTCGGGCTCTCGAGGTGATGGAAAACTCTATGGTGGAGAGGTGAGAGGCATCAAAATGGCTTAACCATGGCGTACGGGCGTGCTTGACCCGGTGCCGAGAGCCATAGGATGCACGGGATCCGGCCGTGCAGCAGCACGGTCGTGTGTGCAATTATGGATGTTCTGGAGTCGTGGAGCTGTAGTTAAGGGCCGTTCAGGCTCTCGGGTGATGACAAACATTGTGGTGGTGAGGCCAGAGGCATCAAAACGCCTTAACCATGGCATACGGTCATGCTTGACCTAGTGTCAAGAGCTGTAGGACACGCACGAACCGGCTGTGCGGTAGCATATTCGTGTGTGCAAATATGGCAGTTCTGGAGCCGTGGAGCCAAGGTTAAGGGCCGTTCAGGCTCTCGAGTGATGGCAAACGCTATGGTAGAGAGGCCAGAGGTGTCAAAATGCCTTAACCATGGCGTATGGGCATGCTTGACTCAGTGCCAAGAGCCATAGGATGCGTTGGAACCGACCGTGCGGCAGCATGGTCGTGTGTGCAAATATGGCAGTTTTGCTGCCGTGGGGCTGTGGTTAAGGGCCCTTCAGGCTCTCGGGTGATGGAAAACTCTATCGTGGAGAGGTGAGAGGCATCAAAATGGCTTAACCATGGCGTACGGGTGTGCTTGAACCGGTGCCGAGAGCCGTAGGATGCACAGGATCCGGCCGTGCGCTAGCACAGTCGTGTGTGCAATTGTGGATGTTCTGGAGTCGTGGAGCTATAGTTAAGGGCCGTTCGGGCTCTCGGGTGATGACCAACATTGTGGTGGTGGGGCCAGAGGTGTCAAAACACCTTAACCATGGCATACGGTCGTGCTTGACCTGGTGTCGAGAGCTGTAGGACACGTAGGAACCGGCTGTGCGGTAGCATAGTCGTGTGTGCAAATATGGCAGTTCTAGAGCGGTGGAGCCATGGTTAAGGGCCATTCGGGTTCTTGGGCAGCAACAAATGCTGTGGTCGAGAGGCCAGCGGTGTCAAAACGCCTTAACCATAGTGCATGGGCGTGCTTGACTTGGTGCGAGGAGCCGTAGGATGCGCAGGAACCGGCCGTGCGGTAGCAAAGTCGTGTGTGCAAATATGGCAGTTCTGGAGCTGTGGAGCCGAGGTTAAGTGCCGTTCAGGCTCTCGAGTGACGGCAAACGCTATGGTAGAGAGGCCGGAGAGGTGTCAAAATGCCTTAACCATGGCGTACGGGCATGCTTGACTCGAGCCGGGAGCCATAAAATGCGTTGGAACCGACCGTGCGGCGGCATGGTCGAGTGTGCAAATATGGCGGTTTTGGAGCCGTGGAGGCATGGTTAAGGGCCCTTCGGGCTCTCGGGTGATGGAAAACTCTATGGTGGAGAGGTGAGAGGCATCAAAATGGCTTAACCATGGCGTACGGGCGTGCTTGACCCGGTGCCGAGAGCCATAGGATGCACGGGATCCGGACCGTGCGGCGGCACGGTCGTGTGTGCAATTATGGATGTTACGGAGTCGTGGGAGCTGTAGTTAAGGGCCGTTCGGGCTCTCGGGTGATGACAAACATTGTGGTGGTGAGGCCGGAGGCATCAAAACGCCTTAACCATGGCATACGGTCATGCTTGACCTAGTGTCAAGAGCTGTAGGACACGCACGAACCGGCTGTGCGGTAGCATATTCGTGTGTGCAAATATGGCGGTTCTAGAGCTTTGTGGAGCCATGGTTAAGGGCCATTCGGGTTCTCGGCAGCAACAAACGCTGTGGTGGAGAGGCTAGAGGTGTCAAAATGCCTTAACCATGGCGTACGGGCATGCTTGACTCGGTGCCGGGAGCCATAGGATGCGTTGGGCGGCCGTGCGGCGGCATGGTCGTGTGTGCAAATATGGCGGTTACGGAGCCGTGGAGCCAAGGTTAAGGGCCGTTCGGGCTCTCGAGCGATGGAAAATGCTATGGTAGAGAGGCCGGAGGTGTCAAAATGCCTTAACCATGGCGTACGGGCATGCTTGACTCAAAGCCGGAGCCATAAAATGCGTTGGAACCGGCCGTGCGGCGGCATGGTCGTGTGTGCAAATATGGCAGTTTTGGAGCCGTGGAGGCATGGTTAAGGGCCCTTCGGGCTCTCGGGTGATGGAAAACTCTATGGTGAGAGGTGAAAGGCATCAAAATGGCTTAACCATGGCGTACGGCGTGCTTGACCCGGTGCCGAGAGCCATAGGATGCACGGGATCCGGCCGTGCGGAAGCACGGTCGTGTGTGCAATTATGGATGTTACGGAGTCATGGAGCTATAGTTAAGGGCCGTTCGGGCTCTCGGGTGATGACAAACATTGTGGTGGTGAGGCCGGAGGCATCAAAATGCCTTAACCATGGCATACGGTCATGCTTGACCTAGTGTCAAGAGCTGTAGGACACGCACGAACGGTCAGGCGTGCGGTAGCATATTCATGTGTGCAAATATGGCAGTTCTAGAGATGTGGAGCCATGGTTAAGGGCCATTCAGGTTCTCAAGCGGCAACAAACGCTGTGGTGGAGAGGCTAGAGGTGTCAAAATGCCTTAACCATGGCGTGCGGGCATGCTTGACTCGGTGCGAGGAGCCATAGGATGTGTTAGGAACCGGCCGTGCGGCGGCATGGTCGTGTGTGCAAATATGGCGGTTACGGAGCCGTGGAGCCAAGGTTAAGGGCCGTTCGGGCACTCGAGCGATGGCAAACGCTATGGTAGAGAGGCCGGAGAGGTGTCAAAATGCCTTAACCATGGCGTACGGGCATGCTTGACTCGGTCTGCCGGAGCCATAGGATGCGTTGGAACCGACCGTGCGGCGGCATGGTCGTGTGTGCAAATATGGCGGTTTTGCGGCCGTGGAGCCTGTGGTTAAGGGCCCTTCAGGCTCTCGGGTGATGAAAAACTCTATGGTGGAGAGGTGAGAGGCATCAAAATGGCTTAACCATGGCGTACGTGCGTGCTTGACCCGGTGCCGAGAGCCGTAGGACGCACAGGATCCGGCTATGCGGAAGCACAGTCGTGTGTGCAATTATGGATGTTCTGGTGTCGTGGAGCTATAGTTAAGGGCCGTTCGGGCTCTCGGGTGATGACAAATATTGTGGTGGTGAGGCCAGAGGCGTCAAAATGCCTTAACCAAGGCATACGGTCGTGCTTGGCCTAGTGTCGAGAGCTATAGGACATGCAGGAACTGGCTGTGCGGTAGCATAGTCGTGTGTGCAAATATGGCAGTTCTAGAGATGTGGAGCCATGGTTAAGGGCCATTCGGGTTCTCGGGCGGTAATAAACGCTGTGGTGGAGAGGCCAAAGGTGTTAAAACGCCTTAACCATGGTGCATGGGCGTGCTTGACTTGGTGCGAGGAGCCGTAGGACGCATAGGAACCGGCCGTGCGGCAGCAAAGTCGTGTGTGCAAATATGGCGGTTACGGGAGCCGTGGAGCCGAGGTTAAGGGCCGTTCGGGCTCTCGAGCGACGACAAACGCTATGGTAGAGAGGCCGGAGGTGTCAAAATGCCTTAGCCATGGTGTACGGGCTTGCTTGACTCAAAGTGCGGGAGCCATAGGATGCGTTGGAACCGACCATGCGGCGGCATGGTCGTGTGTGCAAATATGGCAGTTTTGGACCGTGGAACCGTGGTTAAGGGCCCTTCGGGCTCTTGGGTGATGGAAAACTCTATGGTGGAGAGGAGAGAGGCATCAAAATGGCTTAACCATGGCGTACGGGTGTGCTTGAACCGGTGCCGAGAGCCGTAGGATGCACAGGATCCGGCCGTGCGCCAGCACAGTCGTGTGTGCAATTATGGATGTTCTGGAGTCGTGGAGCTATAGTTAAGGGCCATTCGGGCTCTCGGGTGATGACAAACATTGTGGTGGTGGGGCTAGAGGTGTCAAAATGCCTTAACCATGGCATACGGTCGTGCTTGACCTAGTGTCGAGAGCTGTAGGACACGTAGGAACCGGCTGTGCGGTAGCATAGTCATGTGTGCAAATATGGCAGTTCTAGAGCGGTGGAGCCATGGTTAAGGGCCATTCGGGTTCTTGGGCGGCAACAAATGCTGTGGTCGAGAGGCCAGCGGTGTCAAAACACCTTAACCATAGTGCATGGGCGTGCTTGACTTGGTGCGAGGAGCCGTAGGATGCGTTGGAACCGGCCATGCGGCGGCAAAGTCGTGTGTGCAAATATGGCGGTTACGGAGCCGTGGAGCCGAGGTTAACTGCCGTTCGGGCTCTTGAGTGATGGCAAACGCTATGGTAGAGAGGCCGGAGGTGTCAAAATGCCTTAACCATGGCGTACGGGCATGCTTGACTCGAGAGCGGGAGCCATAAAATGCGTTGGAACCGGCCGTGCGGCGGCATGGTCGAGTGTGCAAATATGGCGGTTTTGGAGCCGTGGAGGCATGGTTAAGGGCCCTTCGGCTCTCGGGTGATGGAAAACTCTATGGTGGAGAGGTGAGAGGCATCAAAATGGCTTAACCATGGCGTACGGGCATGCTTGACCCGGTGCCGAGAGCCATAGGATGCACAGGATCCGGCCGTGCGGCAGCATAGTCGTGTGTGCAATTATGGATGTTTGGAGTCGTGGAGCTGTAGTTAAGGGCCGTTCGGGCTCTCGGGTGATGACAAACATTGTGGTGGTGAGGCCGAGCCATCAAAACGCCTTAACCATGGCATACGGTCATGCTTGACCTAGTGTCAAGAGCGTAGGACACGCACGAACCGGCTATGCGGTAGCATATTCGTGTGTGCAAATATGGCAGTTCTAGAGCTGTGGAGCCATGGTTAAGGGCCATTCGGGTTCTCGGGCGGCAACAACGCGCTGTGGTGGAGAGGCTAGAGGTGTCAAAATGCCTTAACCATGGCGTACGGGCATGCTTGACTCGGTGCCGGGAGCCATAGGATGCGTTGGAACCGGCCGTGCGGCAGCATGGTCGTGTGTGCAAATATGGCGGTTCGGAGCCGTGGAGCCAAGGTTAAGGGCCGTTCAGGCTCTTGAGCGATGGCAAATGCTATGGTAGAGAGGCTAGAGGTGTCAAAATGCCTTAACCATGGCGTACGGGCATGCTTGACTCAGTGCCGAGAGCCATAGGATGCGTTGAAACCGACCGTGCGGCAGCATGGTCGTGTGTGCAAATATGGCGGTTTTGCGGCCGTGGGAGCGTGGTTAAGGGCCCTTCGGGCTCTCGGGTGATGAAAAACTCTATGGTATAGAGGTGAGAGGCATCAAAATGGCTTAACCATGGCGTACGGGCGTGCTTGACCCGATGTCGAGAGCCGTAGGATGCACGGGGATCCGGCGTGCGGCGGCACGGTCGTGTGTGCAATTATGGATGTTCGGAGTCGTGGAGCTATAGTTAAGGGCCGTTCGGGCTCTCGGGTGATGACAAATATTGTGGTGGTGAGGCCGGAGGCATCAAAACACCTTAACCATGGCATACGGTCGTGCTTGACCTAGTGTCGAGAGCTATAGGACATGCAGGAACCATTTGTGCGGTAGCATAGTCGTGTGTGCAAATATGGCGGTTCTAGAGATGTGGAGCCATGGTTAAGGGCCATTCGGGTTCTCGGGCGGTAATAAACGCTGTGGTGGAGAGGCCAAAGGTGTTAAAACGCCTTAACCATGGTGCATGGGCGTGCTTGACTTGGTGCGAGGAGCCATAGGACGCATAGGAACCGGCCGTGCGGCGGCAAAGTCGTGTGTGCAAATATGGCGGTTACGGAGCCGTGGAGCCGAGGTTAAGGGCCGTTCGGGCTCTCGAGCGACGACAAACGCTATGGTAGAGAGGCCGAGAGGTGTCAAAATGCCTTAACCATGGCGTACGGGCTCGCTTGACTCGGTGCCGGGAGCCATAGGACGCGTTGGAACCGACCATGCGGCGGCATGGTCGTGTGTGCAAATGTGGCGGTTTTCTTGCCGTGGAGCCATGGTTAAGGGCCCTTCGGGCTCTTGGGTGATGGAAAACTCTATGGTGGAGAGGTGAGAGGCATCAAAATGGCTTAACCATGGCGTACGGGTGTGCTTGAACCGGTGCCGAGAGCCGTAGGATGCACGGGATCCGGCCGTGCGCCGGCACAGTCATGTGTGCAATTATGGATGTTACGGAGTCGTGGAGCTATAGTTAAGGGCCGTTCGGGCTCTCGGGTGATGACAAATATTGTGGTGGTGAGGCCGAGGCGTCAAAACGCCTTAACCATGGCATACGATCGTGCTTGACCTAGTGTCGAGAGCAATAGGACATGTAGGAACTGTGCGGTAGCATAGTCGTGTGTGCAAATATGGCGGTTCTAGAGCGGTGGAGCCATGGTTAAGGGCCATTCGGGTTCTCGGGCGGCAACAAATGCTGTGGTGGAGAGGCCAAAGGTGTTAAAACGCCTTAACCATGGTGCATGGGCGTGCTTGACTTGGTGCGAGGAGCCGTAGGATGCGCGAGGAACCGGCCGTGCGGCGGCAAAGTCGTGTGTGCAAATATGGCGGTTACGGAGCCATGGAGCCGAGGTTAAGTGCCATTCGGGCTCTCGAGTGATGGCAAACGCTATGGTAGAGAGGCCGGAGGTGTCAAAATGCCTTAACCATGGCGTACGGGCACGCTTTGTCTCGAGAGCCGGGAGCCATAAAATGTGTTGGAACCGGCCGTGCGGCGGCATGGCATGTGCAAATATGGCGGTTTTGGAGCCGTGGAGGCATGGTTAAGGGCCCTTCGGGCTCTCGGGTGATGGAAAACTCTATGGTGGAGAGGTGAGAGGCATGAAAATGGCTTAACCATGGCGTACGGGCGTGCTTGACCCGGTGCCGAGAGCCATAGGATGCACGGGATCCGGCCCAGGTGCGGCACGGTCGTGTGTGCAATTATGGATGTTTTGGAGTCGTGGAGCTGTAGTTAAGGGCCGTTCGGGCTCTCGGGTGATGACAAACATTGTGGTGGTAAGGCCGGAGGCATCAAAACGCCTTAACCATGGCATACGGTCATGCTTGACCTAGTGTCAAAGAAGTAGGACACGCACGAACCGGGGTGTGCGGTAGCATATTCGTGTGTGCAAATATGGCGGTTCTAGAGCTATGGAGCCATGGTTAAGGGCCATTCGGGTTCTCGAGGCGGCAACAAACGCTGTGGTGGAGAGGCTAGAGGTGTCAAAATGCCTTAACCATGGCGTACGGGCATGCTTGACTCAGTGCCAGGAGCCATAGGATGCGTTGGAACCGGCCGTGCGGTAGCATAGTCGTGTGTGCAAATATGGCAGTTCTGGAGCCGTGGAGCCAAGGTTAAGGGCCGTTCAGGCTCTTGAGCGATGGCAAATGCTATGGTAGAGAGGCTAGAGGTGTCAAAATGCCTTAACCATGGCGTACGGGCATGCTTGACTCAGTGCCGAAAGCCATAGGATGCGTTGGAACCGACCGTGCGGCAGCATGGTCGTGTGTGCAAATATGGCAGTTTTGCAGCCGTGGAGCTGTGGTTAAGGGCCCTTCAGGCTCTCGGTGATGAAAAACTCTATGGTGGAGAGGTGAGAGGCATCAAAATGGCTTAACCATGGCGTACGGGCGTGCTTGACCCGGTGCCGAGAGCCGTAGGATGCACGGGATCCGGGCGTGCGGCGGCACGGTCGTGTGTGCAATTATGGATGTTACGGAGTCGTGGAGCTATAGTTAAGGGCCGTTCGGGCTCTCGGGTGATGACAAATATTGTGGTGGTGAGGCCGAGGCATCAAAATGCCTTAACCATGGCATACGGTCGTGCTTGACCTAGTGTCGAGAGCTATAGGACATGCGAGGGCGGGCTGTGCGGTAGCATAGTCGTGTGTGCAAATATGGCAGTTCTAGAGCTGTGGAGCCATGGTTAAGGGCCATTCGGGTTCTCGGGCGGTAATAAACGCTGTGGTGGAGAGGCCAAAGGTGTTAAAACGCCTTAACCATGGTGCATGGGCGTGCTTGACTTGGTGCGAGGAGCCGTAGGACGCATAGGAACCGGCCGTGCGGCGAAAGTCGTGTGTGCAAATATGGCGGTTACGGAGTCGTGGAGCCGAGGTTAAGGGCCGTTCGGGCTCTCGAGCGACGACAAACGCTATGGTAGAGAGGCCGGAGGTGTCAAAATGCCTTAACCATGGCGTACGGGCTTGCTTGACTCGGTGCGGGAGCCATAGGACGCGTTGGAACCGACCATGCGGCAGCATGGTCGTGTGTGCAAATGTGGCGGTTTTTGCGCCGTGGAGCCATGGTTAAGGGCCCTTCGGGCTCTCGGGTGATGGAAAACTCTATGGTGGAGAGGTGAGAGGCATCAAAATGGCTTAACCATGGCGTACGGGTGTGCTTGAACCGGTGCCGAGAGCCGTAGGATGCACGGGATCCGGCCGTGCGCCGGCAGTCGTGTGTGCAATTATGGATGTTACGGAGTCGTGGAGCTATAGTTAAGGGCCGTTCGGGCTCTCAAGTGATGACAAACATTGTGGTGGTGGGGCCGGAGGTGTCAAAACGCCTTAACCATGGCATACGGTCATGCTTGACCTAGTGTCGGGAGAGCGTAGGACACGTAGGAACCGGGCTGTGCGGTAGCATAGTCGTGTGTGCAAATATGGCAGTTCTAGAGCGGTGGAGCCATGGTTAAGGGCCATTCGGGTTCTTGGGCGGCAACAAATGCTTTGTGGTCGAGAGGCCGGCGGTGTCAAAACGCCTTAACCATAGTGCATGGGCGTGCTTGACTTGGTGCGAGGAGCCGTAGGATGCGCAGGAACCGGCCGTGCGGCGGCAAAGTCGTGTGTGCAAATATGGCGGTTACGGAGCCGTGGAGCCGAGGTTAAGTGCCGTTCGGGCTCTCGAGTGACGGCAAACGCTATGGTAGAGAGGCGGAGTTGTCAAAATGCCTTAACCATGGCGTACGGGCATGCTTGACTCGGTAGCCGGGAGCAATAAAATGCGTTGGAACCGACCGTGCGGCAGCATGGTCGAGTGTGCAAATATGGCAATTTTGGAGCCGTGGAGGCATGGTTAAGGGCCCTTCAGGCTCTCAGGTGATGGAAAACTCTATGGTGGAGAGGTGAGAGACATCAAAATGGCTTAACCATGGCGTACAGGCTTGCTTGACCCGGTGCCGAGAGCCATAGGATGCACAGGATCCGACCGTGCGGCACACAGTCGTGTGTGCAATTATGGATGTTCTGGAGTCGTGGAGCTGTAGTTTAGGGCCGTTCAGGCTCTCCGGTGATGACAAACATTGTGGTGGTGAGGCCAGAGGCATCAAAATGCCTTAACCATGGCATACGGTCATGCTTGACCTAGTGTCAAGAGCTGTAGGACACGCACGAACCGAGGCGTGCGGTAGCATATTCGTGTGTGCAAATATGGCGGTTCTAGAGCTGTGGAGCCATGGTTAAGGGCCATTCAGGTTCTCGAGGTGGCAACAAATGCTGTGGTGGAGAGGCTAGAGGTGTCAAAATGCCTTAACCATGGCGTACGGGCATGCTTCACTCAGTGCCGGGAGCCATAGGATGCGTTGGAACCGGCCGTGCGGCGGCATGGTCGTGTGTGCAAATATGGCGGTTCTGGAGCCGTGGAGCCAAGGTTAAGGGCCGTTTCGGCTCTCGAGCGATGGCAAACACTATGGTAGAGAGGCCGAGAGGTGTCAAAATGCCTTAACAATGGTGCACGGGCATGCTTGACTCGGTCCGAGAGCCATAGGATGCGTTGGAACCGCCGTGCGGCAGCATGGTCGTGTGTGCAAATATGGCAGTTTTGCGGGCGTGGAGCGTGGTTAAGGGCCCTTCGGGCTCTCGGGTGATGAAAAACTCTATGGTGGAGAGGTGAGAGGCATCAAAATGGCTTAACCATGGCGTACGGGCGTGCTTCACCCGGTGCCGAGAGCCGTAGGATGCACGGGATCCGGGCGTGCGGCGGCAGTCGTGTGTGCAATTATGGATGTTCGGAGTCGTGGAGCTATAGTTAAGGGCCGTTCGGGCTCTCGGGTGATGACAAATATTGTGGTGGTGAGGCCGGAGGCGTCAAAACGCCTTAACCATGGCATACGGTCATGCTTGACCTAGTGTCGAGAGCTATAGGACATGCGGGAAGGCGGGCGTGCGGTAGCATAGTCGTGTGTGCAAATATGGCGGTTCTAGAGTGTGGAGCCATGGTTAAGGGCCATTCGGGTTCTCGGGCGGTAATAAACGCTGTGGTGGAGAGGCCAAAGGTGTTAAAACGCCTTAACCATGGTGCATGGGCGTGCTTGACTTGGTGCGAGGAGCCGTAGGACGCATAGGAACCGGCCGTGCGGCGGCAAAGTCGTGTGTGCAAATATGGCGGTTCGGAGCCGTGGAGCCGAGGTTAAGGGCCGTTCGGGCTCTCGAGCAATGACAAATGCTATGGTAGAGAGGCCGGAGGTGTCAAAATGCCTTAACCATGGCGTACGGGCTTGCTTGACTCGGTCGGGAGCCATAGGACGCGTTGGAACCGACCATGCGGCGGCATGGTCGTGTGTGCAAATGTGGCGGTTTTACGCCATGGAGCCATGGTTAAGGGCCCTTCGGGCTCTCGGGTGATGGAAAACTCTATGGTGGAGAGGTGAGAGGCATCAAAATGGCTTAACCATGGCGTACGGGTGTGCTTGAACCGGTGCCGAGAGCCGTAGGATGCACGGGGATCCGGCCGTGCGCCGGCACAGTCGTGTGTGCAATTATGGATGTTACGGAGTCGTGGAGCTATAGTTAAGGGCCGTTCGGGCTCTCAAGTGATGACAAACATTGTGGTGGTGGGGCCGGAGGTGTCAAAACGCCTTAACCATGGCATACGATCGTGCTTGACCTAGTGTCGAGAGCCGTAGGACACGTAGGAACCGGCGTGCGGTAGCATAGTCGTGTGTGCAAATATGGCGGTTCTAGAGCGGCGGAGCCATGGTTAAGGGCCATTCGGGTTCTTGGGCGGCAACAAATGCTGTGGGCGAGAGGCCAGCGGTGTCAAAATGCCTTAACCATAGTGCATGGGCATGCTTGACTTGGTGCGAGGAGCCGTAGGATGCGCAGGAACCGGCCGTGCGGCAGCAAAGTCGTGTGTGCAAATATGGCAGTTATGGAGCCGTGGAGCCGAGGTTAAGTGCCGTTCGGGCTCTCGAGTGATGGCAAACGCTATGGTAGAGAGGCCGGAGGTGTCAAAATGCCTTAACCATGGCGTACGGGCATGCTTGACTCGTAGCCGGGAGCCATAAAATGCGTTGGAACCGACCGTGCGGCGGCATGGTCGAGTGTGCAAATATGGCGTTTTGGAGCCATGGAGGCATGGTTAAGGGCCCTTCGGGCTCTCGGGTGATGGAAAACTCTATGGTGGAGAGGTGAGAGGCATCAAAATGGCTTAACCATGGCGTATAGGCGTGCTTGACCCGGTGCCGAGAGCCATAGGATGCACGGGATCCGGCCAGGTGTGGCAGCACGGTCGTGTGTGCAATTATGGATGTTCGGAGTCGTGGAGCTGTAGTTAAGGGCCGTTCAGGCTCTCGGGTGATGACAAACATTGTGGTGGTGAGGCTAGAGGCATCAAAACGCCTTAACCATGGCATACGGTCATGCTTGACCTAGTGTCAAGAGCTGTAGGACACGCACGAACCGGGTGCGGTAGCATATTCGTGTGTGCAAATATGGCAGTTCTAGAGCTGTGGAGCCATGGTTAAGGGCCATTCGGGTTCTCGGGCGGCAACAAACGCTGTGGTGGAGAGGCTAGAGGTGTCAAAATGACTTAACCATGGCGTACGGGCATGCTTGACTCAGTGCCGGGAGCCATAGGATGCGTTAGGCCCGGCCGTGCGGCGGCGTGGTCGTGTGTGCAAATATGGCGGTTCCGGAGCCGTGGAGCCAAGGTTAAGGGCTGTTCTAGCTCTGAGTGATGGCAAACACTATGGTAGAGAGGCCGGAGGTGTCAAAATGCCTTAACAATGGTGTACGGGCATGCTTGACTCGGTGCCGAGAGCCATAGGATGCGTTGGAACCGACCGTGCGGCGGCATGGTCGTGTGTGCAAATATGGCGTTTTGCGGCCGTGGAGCGTGGTTAAGGGCCCTTCAGGCTCTCGGGTGATGAAAAACTCTATGGTGGAGAGGTGAGAGGCATCAAAATGGCTTAACCATGGCGTACGGGCGTGCTTCACCCGGTGCCGAGAGCCGTAGGATGCACAGGATCCGGCTGTGCGGCAGCACGGTCGTCGTGCAATTATGGATGTTCTCGGGAGTCGTGGAGCTATAGTTAAGGGCCGTTCGGGCTCTCGGGTGATGACAAATATTGTGGTGGTGAGGCCGGGCGTCAAAACGCCTTAACCATGGCATACGGTCGTGCTTGACCTAGTGTCGAGAGCTATAGGACATGCAGGAACTGGCTATGCGGTAGCATAGTCGTGTGTGCAAATATGGCAGTTCTAGAGCTGTGGAGCCATGGTTAAGGGCCATTCGGGTTCTCGGGTGGTAATAAACGCTGTGGTGGAGAGGCCAAAGGTGTTAAAACGCCTTAACCATGGTGCATGGGCGTGCTTGACTTGGTGCGAGGAGCCGTAGGACGCATAGGAACCGGCCGTGTGGCAGCAAAGTCGTGTGTGCAAATATGGCGGTTACGGAGCCGTGGAGCCGAGGTTAAGAGCCGTTCGGGCTCTCGAGCGACGACAAACGCTATGGTAGAGAGGCCAGAGGTGTCAAAATGCCTTAACCATGGCGTACGGGCTTGCTTGACTCGGTCGGGAGCCATAGGACGCGTTGGAACCGACCATGCGGCGGCATGGTCGTGTGTGCAAATGTGGCGGTTTTGCGCCGTGGAGCCATGGTTAAGGGCCCTTCAGGCTCTTGGGTGATGGAAAACTCTATGGTGGAGAGGTGAGAGGCATCAAAATGGCTTAACCATGGCGTACGGGTGTGCTTGAACCGGTGCCGAGAGCCGTAGGATGCACAGGATCCGGCCGTGCGCCAGCACAGTCATGTGTGCAATTATGGTTGTTCTGGAGTCGTGGAGCTATAGTTAAGGGCCGTTCGGGCTCTCAAGTGATGACAAACATTGTGGTGGTGGGGCCAGAGGTGTCAAAACGCCTTAACCATGGCATACGGTCGTGCTTGACCTAGTGTCGAGAGCTGTAGGACACGTAGAAACCGGCTGTGCGGTAGCATAGTCATGTGTGCAAATATGGCAGTTCTAGAGCGGTGGAGCCATGGTTAAGGGCCATTCGGGTTCTTGGGTGGCAACAAATGCTGTGGTCGAGAGGCCAGCGGTGTCAAAACGCCTTAACCATAGTGCATGGGCGTGCTTGACTTGGTGCGAGGAGCCGTAGGATGCGCAGGAACCGGCCGTGCGGCAGCAAAGTCGTGTGTGCAAATATGGCAGCCGGAGCCGTGGAGCCGAGGTTAAGTGCCGTTCGAGGCTCTCGAGTGACGGCAAACGCTATGGTAGAGAGGCCGGAGGTGTCAAAATGCCTTAACCATGGCGTACGGGCATGCTTGACTCAGAGCCGGGAGCCATAAAATGCGTTGGAACCGACCGTGCGGCGGCATGGTCGAGTGTGCAAATATGGCGGTTTTGGAGCCGTGGAGGCATGGTTAAGGGCCCTTCGGGCTCTTAGGTGATGGAAAACTCTATGGTGGAGAGGTGAGAGGCATCAAAATGGCTTAACCATGGCGTATAGGCGTGCTTGACCCGGTCTTTAGAGCCATAGGATGCACGGGGATCCGACCGTGAGGCAGCACGGTCATGTGTGCAATTATGGATGTTGGAGTCGTGGAGCTGTAGTTAAGGGCCGTTCGGGCTCTCGGGTGATGACAAACATTGTGGTGGTGAGGCCGGAGGCATCAAAATGCCTTAACCATGGCATACGGTCATGCTTGACCTAGTGTCAAGAGCTGTAGGACACGCACGAACCGGCGTGCGGTAGCATATTCGTGTGTGCAAATATGGCGGTTCTAGAGCCGTGGAGCCATGGTTAAGGGCCATTCGGGTTCTCGAGGCGGCAACAAATGCTTTGTGGTGGATGTAACACCCGGTTTTAAGAACAAAACCAGATATACACCATATGTGAGCCTTAAAAGTCAAATCTCACATATAGCCACAAATGAAAGGTAGTATCAGTAAACAATGCTTAATATTTATAACGTATTTAAAATAAAAGACATAACCTTAGGTAGCAAACAATGGAAAGACGAATTTAATCTCCGGGTGTAGACTCCCTTGGATCCAGCTGTTGGTTGATCACAAGCCTAAACTCCTCTGAGGTGTGGGGGAATAGCAAGAGTGAGTTCATGACGAACTCAACAAGTATAACAAGTGTAATCCCATAACCACTTGATCAATGTAACATAAATAATGTAGAGCATAAAACGGTAAACAATGAACATGTTAACAATCGAAAGTCATCATCTATGTAAGGATTCCAAGGCCGCTCGTGTCCTTGAGCAAGGCTAGTATATCAGTTTATTAAACTCTGCGCAGAGGTGTACACTTTCACCACAAGTCGTGATTGCCCTTTTGCCCGAGGTGATCAGCCTCTTGACCCACTTCCAAGGTAGGTTGGCAGGGTCACTACGAAGCTTTTCACTAGTCATTCTAATAAGTAGCAGCCGCTAAGGTTTCAGATTGACCAAATAGATATAGATGCTCTCCTCCGAGAGTGGCACACACATGACCGCAGCCTAGCACACATCACGGCAGGACAAGAGCTATACCTCACTTGGCACCCCCCCTCTTGCCCTTTCGGTAAGCTGCTAACGAACTAGAACAGATCAAGATACTGGGCTAAGACCAGAGCCATGTAGTTCTCATGGTTGTACTTGTAAATCCCGGAGGTTCTCTTACGAGATAAATTCTTAAGTTGCTAAAAAGTCATCTTTAACGTTTGTTGCATAAACATTAATCAAGTTACATGATCATGATCATAGAAATCAAACTCAAGCTATACTTGCCTTTCGAAAGCTTGCCATCCAACTTTCCAACTCATCCGTATCATCCGTGCATAGCTCCACTTCTAACGATAGCAACAACCATCACAAGCATTATAGAAAAAACCTAGAAGCAATACACCATTCATTATTTATAAAACTAGACAAAGATTTTAAAACATGTAGGGATTGCAACTACGATCGTTGAGCGCAAAAACAACTAAAACAAGATGGTTTAAGAGATATGCAAAATCAATGTAGAGACTAGGAGGATTTGGCAAATGATAGGAATGGAATAAACATGATGGATATGGACTAACTTGGAAGATTTATACAACACAAGGATCTATTGATGAATTATTGTTGATGACTAAGGATATGTGAAGAGGACACATGGAACATATTTTGACAAGTGGCTGTGCTAAGGTGTAAAACACCAGTGCTGCCAAAATGTGCATGTTGGCGAACAACTAGAAATAGGATCACAAGGAGCAGAGAATAGCAGCTCCAATTGGAAATCCAGTTTGTGGGGCTGTTCTGGACTTCATGTAGTATGTTATAGCAAAAGTTCATGGTAGTTTGACTATCCGTTGGCCGGGAAACGTGAATACAAAACGGGTGGCATTGCTGATTTCTGGACAGCAGGAATAGAAGATACTACGGCATTGTTATCTCGGTCATTGTGGCACTTGTGATCAATCCAACTTGCAAAGACATGTGCAAATATATTAGGTACGATACTGTTGAATGGTTTGAGTATTCGGATAGTGGATTAGCGGGGAACGTCAATGCCATTCAGACCTGTAAGTTGACTGGACAGCAGGAACAACAAGCACGAAGATGATGATATCTACGGAATATGAACTCGTATGGACAAGATATTTTACAGTGATGTGCACAAGGATATAAAACATATTGTGGTTAAAGGGCTTGACCACCGGATTGGCGAAACACTGGGAACACGAAAGCCAATCGGCATCAGCACTGCTGCAAGAAAGCGAGAGGCCACAAGCACAAGAACGATTATATCTCTTTTGTCTTGGATCATTTTGCCAAACTGTTTTGCGGGGACATGTGCAACTTAAATAAATACATTGTGGTTGAAGGGTTTGATGACTATAGGTCTGGATCAATGGGAACATCAATGCCAACCGGTAGCATTGCTGCTGTCCGCAATGGACAGAGACATGATTGTTAGGAAACTTTGCCGGAATTTGACCATGCGTATGTCATGGCACGTGTTCTACAAATGGCGAGTAACATGTAAACAAGATGGAGATCATGATGGGGTCCTCACATCATCATTGGCAGCAGTTGGAGATGAAGGTGATGCCAACCGGAATCGATGATGATGATGTAATAGGGCCTGCGATCAATGGGACAGCGTCAATTCCACTTTGGGTGATGATTCGCACGACATGAGAGACCAAGAGTGGATGAGAGTTGCAAGAGCAGCAAGATCGAGAGGGAAATAGGCGGGGGCGACCTCACCATGTCATGTACAGAACCGGCACAATTGTCATTTTTTTCAACAACGTGATTAGGCTCAGAATGATGATGAACGTGGCTGCGATCTCGATTGTCTTCCGTGTTGCAAGAGAGATCACATATGAGGTGAGGGGATTCATGGCACTTTGCAGTAGGAGGAAAGAGGCACATCTCACCATAGAGGGCGAGCTCCACACATGACTTGTACAAAGAAGAAACAACATCTCGCTGCCTTCTCCAATTGATAGTTCAATCCTCGAGATGAGGATCGGCGGCAATCGAACTACCGCCGCATGGGGCTCCAATTTTGTGGAGAGAAGGGAGTGGGAGAATGAGGAGATGGGGGCGTCCATGGAAGATGAGGAGATGGAGGATGCGCATCGTGTTGCGGGAGAGAGGAGGAGGCGCATGGCTGGTTTCAAGAGTCTTTCACTCATGTAATTAGAGAGTGCTAAATTTAGGAGAATAAAGAAGGATTCTAAAGGGAGTTAAGGAAGGGCATTTGCTGCGTTTTTGCATGGAAGGAAAGGGAAGGAGGCGGCATCATCTAGACTAGATGGCAACCAGGGGTGATGTCCATTTGTTGTGCGTGATGGAGGGAGAGAGAGTGGAGAATATATGGTCGTGTGTGCAAATATGGCAGTTCTAGAGTTTGTGGAGCCATGGTTAAGGGCCATTCGGGTTCTCGGGCAAGTAATAAACGCTGTGGTGGAGAGGCCAAAGGTGTTAAAACGCCTTAACCATGGTGCATGGGCGTGCTTGACTTGGTGCGAGGAGTCATGAGGACGCATAGGAACCGGCCGTGTGGCGGCAAAGTCGTGTGTGCAAATATGGCGTTCGGAGCCATGGAGCCGAGGTTAAGGGCCGTTCGGGCTCTCGGCGATGACAAACGCTATGGTAGAGAGGCCACAGGTGTCAAAATGCCTTAACCATGGCGTACGGGCTTGCTTGACTCGGAGCCGGGAGCCATAAAATGCGTTGGAACCGACCGTGCGGCGGCATGGTCGAGTGTGCAAATATGGCGTTTTGGAGCCGTGGAGGCATGGTTAAGGGCCCTTCGGGCTCTCGGGTGATGGAAAACTCTATGGTGGAGAGGTGAGAGGCATCAAAATGGCTTAACCATGGCGTACATGCGTGCTTGACCCGGTGCCGAGAGCCATAGGATGCACGGGATCCGGCCGTGCGGTAGCACGGTCGTGTGTGCAATTATGGATGTTCGGAGTCGTGGAGCTGTAGTTAAGGGCCGTTCGGGCTCTCGGGTGATGACAAACATTGTGGTGGTCGGGCCGGAGGCATCAAAACGCCTTGACCATGGCATACGGTCATGCTTGACCTAGTGTCAAGAGCTGTAGGACACGCACGAACCGGGCGTGCGGTAGCATATTCGTGTGTGCAAATATGGCGGTTCTAGAGCCTGTGGAGCCATGGTTAAGGGCCATTCGGGTTCTCGGCGGCAACAAATGCTGTGGTGGAGAGGCTAGAGGTGTCAAAATGCCTTAACCATGGTGTACGGGCCTGCTTGACTCGGTGCCGGGAGCCATAGGATGCGTTAGAACCGGCCGTGCGGCGGCATGGTCGTGTGTGCAAATATGGCAGTTCTGGAGCCGTGGAGCCAAGGTTAAGGGCCGTTCAGGCTCTCGAGCGATGGCAAATGCTATGGTAGAGAGGCCAGAGGTGTCAAAATGCCTTAACCATGGTGTACGGGCATGCTTGACTCAGTGCCGAGAGCCATAGGATGCATTGGAACCGACCGTGCGGCAGCATGGTCGTGTGTGCAAATATGGCAGTTTTGCAGCCGTGGAGCTGTGGTTAAGGGCCCTTCAGGCTCTCGGGTGATGAAAAACTCTATGGTGGAGAGGTGAGAGGCATCAAAATGGCTTAACCATGGCGTACGGGCGTGCTTTATCCCGGTGCCGAGAGCCGTAGGATGCACAGGATCCGGCTGCGCGACAGCACGGTCGTGTGTGCAATTATGGATGTTCTGGAGTCGTGGAGCTATAGTTAAGGGCCGTTCGGGCTCTCGGGTGATGACAAATATTGTGGTGGTGAGGCCAGAGGCGTCAAAACGCCTTAACCATGGCATACGATCGTGCTTGACCTAGTGTCGAGAGCTATAGGACATGCAGGAACTGGCTGTGCGGTAGCATAGTCGTGTGTGCAAATATGGCGGTTCTAGAGTTTGTGGAGCCATGGTTAAGGGCCATTCGGGTTCTCGGGCAGTAATAAACGCTGTGGTGGAGAGGCCAAAGGTGTTAAAATGCCTTAACCATGGTGCATGGGCGTGCTTGACTTGGTGCGAGGAGCTGTAGGACGCATAGGAACCGGCCGTGCGGCAGCAAAGTCGTGTGTGCAAATATGGCAGTTCTAGAGCCATGGAGCCGAGGTTAAGGGCCGTTCAGGCTCTCGAGCGATGACAAACGCTATGGTAGAGAGGCCAGAGGTGTCAAAATGCCTTAACCATGGCGTACGGGCTTGCTTGACTCAGAGCCGGGAGCCATAAAATGCGTTGGAACCGACCGTGCGGCAGCATGGTCGAGTGTGCAAATATGGCAGTTTTGGAGCCGTGGAGGCATGGTTAAGGGCCCTTCAGGCTCTCAGGTGATGGAAAACTCTATGGTGGAGAGGTGAGAGGCATCAAAATGGCTTAACCATGGCGTACATGCGTGCTTGACCCGGTGCCGAGAGCCATAGGATGCACAGGATCCGACCGTGCGGTAGCACAGTCGTGTGTGCAATTATGGATGTTCTGGAGTCGTGGAGCTGTAGTTAAGGGCCGTTCGGGCTCTCGGGTGATGACAAACATTGTGGTGGTCAGGCCAGAGGCATCAAAACGCCTTAACCATGGCATACGGTCATGCTTGACCTAGTGTCAAGAGCATGTAGGACACGCACGAACCGGGCTGTGCGGTAGCATATTCGTGTGTGCAAATATGGCGGTTCTAGAGCTGTGGAGCCATGGTTAAGGGCCATTCAGGTTCTCGGCGGCAACAAATGCTTGTGGTGGAGAGGCTAGAGGTGTCAAAATGCCTTAACCATGGCGTACGGGCTGCTTGACTCGGTGCCGGGAGCCATAGGATGCGTTGGAACTGACCGTGCGGCAGCATGGTCGTGTGTGCAAATATGGTAGTTTTGGAGCCGTGGAGCCAAGGTTAAGGGCCGTTCAGGCTCTCGAGCAATGGAAAACGCTATGGTAGAGAGGCCAGAGGTGTCAAAATGCCTTAACCATGGTGTACGGGCATGCTTGACTCGGTCGAGAGCCATAGGATGCGTTGGAACCGACCGTGCGGCAAGCATAGTCGTGTGTGCAAATATGGCGGTTTTGCGGCCGTGGAGCTGTGGTTAAGGGCCCTTCGGGCTCTCGGGTGATGAAAAACTCTATGGTGGAGAGGTGAGAGGCATCAAAATGGCTTAACCATGGCGTACGGGCGTGCTTGACCCGGTGCCGAGAGCCGTAGGATGCACGGGATCCGGGCGTGCGGCGGCACGGTCGTGTGTGCAATTATGGATGTTACGGGGTCGTGGAGCTATAGTTAAGGGCCGTTCGGGCTCTCGGGTGATGACAAATATTGTGGTAGTGAGGCCAGAGGCATCAAATTGCCTTAACCATGCCATACGGTGATGCTTGACCTAGTGTCAAGAGCTGTAGGACACGCAAGAACCGGCTGTGCGGTAGCATAGTCGTGTGTGCAAATATGGCAGTTCTAGAGCTGTGGAGCCATGGTTAAGGGCCATTCGGGTTCTCGGGCGGTAATAAATGCTGTGGTGGAGAGGCCAAAGGTGTTAAAATGCCTTAACCATGGTGCATGGGCGTGCTTGACTTGGTGCGAGGAGCCGTAGGACGCATAGGAACCGGCCGTGCGGCAGCAAAGTCGTGTGTGCAAATATGGCAGTTCTGGAGCCGTGGAGCCGAGGTTAAGGGCTGTTCAGGCTCTCGAGCGACGACAAAGGCTATGGTAGAGAGGCCAGAGGTGTCAAAATGCGTTAACCATGGCGTACGGGCTTGCTTGACTCAGTGCCGGGAGCCATAGGACGCGTTGGAACCGACCATGCGGCAGCATGGTTGTGTGTGCAAATGTGGCAGTTTTACTGCCGTGGAGCCATGGTTAAGGGCCCTTCAGGCTCTCGAGTGATGGAAAACTCTATGGTGGAGAGGTGAGAGGCATCAAAATGGCTTAACCATGGCGTACGGGTGTGCTTGAACCGGTGCCGAGAGCCGTAGGATGCATAGGATCAGGCCGTGCGCCAGCACAGTCGTGTGTGCAATTATGGATGTTCTGGAGTCGTGGAACTATAGCTAAGGGCCGTTCGGCTCTCGGGTGATGACAAATATTGTGGTGGTGAGGCCAGAGGCATCAAAACGCCTTAACCATGGCATACGGTTGTGCTTGACCTAGTGTCGAGAGCTATAGGACACGAGGAACCGGGCGTGCGGTAGCATAGTCGTGTGTGCAAATATGGCGGTTCTAGAGCTGTGGAGCCATGGTTAAGGGCCATTCGGGTTCTCGGGCGGCAACAAATGCTGTGGTGGAGAGGCCAAAGGTGTCAAAACGCCTTAACCATGGTGCATGGGCGTGCTTGACTTGGTGCGAGGAGCCGTAGGATGCGCATAGGAACCGGCCGTGCGGCGGCAAAGTCGTGTGTGCAAATATGGCGGTTTTGGAGCCGTGGAGCCGAGGTTAAGGGCCGTTCGGGCTCTTGAGTGACGACAAACGCTATGGTAGAGAGGCTAGAGGTGTCAAAATGCCGTTAACCATGGCGTACGGGCTTGCTTGACTCGGTCGGGAGCCATAGGATGCGTTGGAACCGACCATGCGGCGGCATGGTCGTGTGTGCAAATATGGCGGTTTTGGAGCCGTGGAGCATGGTTAAGGGCCCTTCGGGCTCTCGAGTGATGGAAAACTCTATGGTGGAGAGGTGAGAGGCATCAAAATGGCTTAACCATGGCGTACGGGTGTGCTTGACCCGGTGCCGAGAGCCGTAGGATGCACGGGGATCCGGCCGTGCGCGGCACGGTCGTGTGTGCAATTATGGATGTTACGGAGTCGTGGAACTAAGGTTAAGGGCCGTTCGGGCTCTCGGGTGATGACAAACATTGTGGTGGTGGGGCCGGAAGGAGGTGTCAAAATGCCTTAACCATGGCGTACGGGTTCTTGCTTGACCTAGGCCAGCGGTGTCAAAACGCCTTAACCGGGAGCATAGGACTTGACGTAGGAACCGACCATGCGGTAGCATAGTCGTGTGTGCAAATATGGCGGTTCGGAGCCGTGGAGCCAAGGTTAAGGGCCGTTCGGGCTCTTGAGCGCGGCAAATGCTATGGTAGAGAGGCTAGAGGTGTCAAAATGCCTTAACCATGGCATGGGCATGCTTGACTCGTGCGAGAGCCATAGGATGCGTTGAACCGGCCGTGCGGCGGCATGGTCGTGTGTGCAAATATGGCAGTTTTGGGCCGTGGGAGCATGGTTAAGGGCCCTTCGGGCTCTCGGGTGATGGAAAACTCTATGGTAGAGAGGTGAGAGGGCATCAAAATGCCTTAACCATGGCGTACGGGCATGCTTGACTCAGTGTCGAGAGCCATAGGATGCGTTGGAACCGACCGTGCGGCAGCATGGTCGTGTGTGCAATTATGGCAGTTTTGGAGTCGTGGAGCTATAGTTAAGGGCCGTTCGGGCTCTCGGGTGATGACAAATATTGTGGTGGTGAGGTGAGAGGCATCAAAATGCCTTAACCATGGCATACGGTCGTGCTTGACCTAGTGTCGAGAGCTATAGGACATGCAGGAACTGGCTGTGCGGTAGCATAGTCGTGTGTGCAAATATGGCAGTTCTAGAGCCGTGGAGCCATGGTTAAGGGCCATTCGGGTTCTCGAGCGGTAACAAACGCTATGGTGGAGAGGCCAAAGGTGTCAAAATGCCTTAACCATGGTGCATGGGCTTGCTTGACTTGGTGCCAGGAGCCATAGGACGCGTTGGAACCGACCGTGCGGCAGCATGGTCGTGTGTGCAAATATGGCAGTTCTGGTGCCGTGGAGCCAAGGTTAAGGGCCGTTCAGGCTCTCGAGCGACGGCAAACGCTATGGTAGAGAGGCCAGAGGTGTCAAAATGCCTTAACCATGGCGTACGGGCATGCTTGACTCAGTGCCGAGAGCCATAGGATGCGTTGGAACCGACCGTGCGGCGGCATGGTCGTGTGTGCAAATATGGCGGTTTTGCGGCCGTGGAGCATGGTTAAGGGCCCTTCGGGCTCTCGGGTGATGAAAAACTCTATGGTGGAGAGGTGAGAGGCATCAAAATGGCTTAACCATGGCGTACGGGCGTGCTTGACCCGATGTCGAGAGCCGTAGGATGCACGGGATCCGGCCGTGCGCGGCACGGTCGTGTGTGCAATTATGGATGTTACGAGAGTCGTGGAGCTATAGTTAAGGGCCGTTCGGGCTCTCGGGTGATGACAAATATTGTGGTGGTGAGGCCGGAGGCGTCAAAACGCCTTAACCATGGCATACGGTCGTGCTTGACCTAGTGTCGAGAGCTATAGGACATGCGGAAGCGGGCGTGCGGTAGCATAGTCGTGTGTGCAAATATGGCGGTTCTAGAGTTTGTGGAGCCATGGTTAAGGGCCATTCGGGTTCTCGGCGGTAATAAACGCTGTGGTGGAGAGGCCAAAGGTGTTAAAACGCCTTAACCATGGTGCATGGGCGTGCTTGACTTGGTGCGAGGAGCCGTAGGACGCATAGGAACCGGCCGTGTGGCGGCAAAGTCGTGTGTGCAAATATGGCGGTTACGGAGCCGTGGAGCCGAGGTTAAGGGCCGTTCGGGCTCTCGAGCGATGGACAAACGCTATGGTAGAGAGGCCGGAGGTGTCAAAATGCCTTAACCATGGCGTACGGGCTCGCTTGACTCGGTGCGGGAGCCATAGGACGCGTTGGAACCGACCATGCGGCGGCATGGTCGTGTGTGCAAATGTGGCGGTTTTGGAGCCGTGGAGCCATGGTTAAGGGCCCTTCGGGCTCTCGGGTGATGGAAAACTCTATGGTGGAGAGGTGAGAGGCATTAAAATGGCTTAACCATGGTGCACGGGTGTGCTTGAACCGGTGCCGAGAGCCGTAGGATGCACTGGATCCGGCCGTGTGCCAGCACAGTAATGTGTGCAATTATGGATGTTTTGGAGTCGTGGAGCTATAGTTAAGGGCCGTTCAGGCTCTCGGGTGATGACAAACATTGTGGTGGTGGGGCCAGAGGTGTCAAAACGCCTTAACCATGGCATACGGTCGTGCTTGACCTAGTGTCGAGAGCTATAGGACACGCAGGAACCGGCTGTGCGGTAGCATAGTCGTGTGTGCAAATATGGCAGTTCTAGAGCTGTGGAGCCATGGTTAAGGGCCATTCGGGTTCTCGGGCGGCAACAAACGCTGTGGTGGAGAGGCCAAAGGTGTTAAAACGCCTTAACCATGGTGCATGGGCGTGCTTGACTTGGTGCGAGGAGCCGTAGGATGCGCGGAACCGGCCGTGCGCGGCAAAAGTCGTGTGTGCAAATATGGCAGTTCTGGAGCCGTGGAGCCGAGGTTAAGTGCCGTTCAGGCTCTTGAGTGATGGCAAACGCTATGGTAGAGAGGCCAGAGGTGTCAAAATGCCTTAACCATGGCGTACGGGCATGCTTGAATAAAATGCGTTGGAACCGACCGTGCGGCAGCATGGTCGTGTGTGCAAATATGGCGGTTTTGGAGCCGTGGAGGCATGGTTAAGGGCCCTTCGGGCTCTTGGTGATGGAAAACTCTATGGTGGAGAGGTGAGAGGCATCAAAATGGCTTAACCATGGCGTACGGGCGTGCTTGACGCGGTGCCGAGAGCCATAGGATGCACTGGATCCGACCGTGCGGCAGCACGGTCGTGTGTGCAATTATGGATGTTTTGGAGTCGTGGAGCTGTAGTTAAGGGCCGTTCGGGCTCTCGGGTGATGACAAACATTGTGGTGGTGGGGCCGGAGGCATCAAAACGCCTTAACCATGGCATACGGTCATGCTTGACCTAGTGTCGAAAAGTAGGACACGTAGGAACCGGGCGTGCGGTAGCATAGTCGTGTGTGCAAATATGGCGGTTCTAGAGCTATGGAGCCATGGTTAAGGGCCATTCGGGTTCTCGGGCGGCAACAAACGCTGTGGTGGAGAGGCCAAAGGTGTCAAAACGCCTTAACCATGTGCATGGGCGTGCTTGACTTGGTGCGAGGGAGCCATAGGATGCGTTGGAACCGGCCGTGCGGTAGCAAATGGTCGTGTGTGCAAATATGGCGGTTACGGAGCCGTGGAGCCAAGGTTAAGGCCGTTCGGGCTCTTGAGCGATGGCAAACGCTATGGTAGAGAGGCTAGAGGTGTCAAAATGCCTTAACCATGGCGTACGGGCATGCTTGACTCAGTGCCGGGAGCCATAGGATGCGTTGGAACCGACCGTGCGGCGGCATGGTCGTGTGTGCAAATATGGCGGTTTTGCGGCCGTGGAGCCATGGTTAAGGGCCCTTCGGGCTCTCGGTGATGGAAAACTCTATGGTGGAGAGGTGAGAGGCATCAAAATGGCTTAACCATGGCGTACGGGTGTGCTTGACCCGGTGCGAGAGCCGTAGGATGCACGGGATCCGGCCGTGCGGCGGCACGGTCGTGTGTGCAATTATGGATGCAGAGTCGTGGAGCTATAGTTAAGGGCCGTTCGGGCTCTCGGGTGATGACAAATATTGTGGTGGTGAGGCCGGAGGCATCAAAATGCCTTAACCATGGCATACGGTCGTGCTTGACCTAGTGTCGAGCTATAGGACACGCAGGACCGCATTTGTGCGGTAGCATAGTCGTGTGTGCAAATATGGCGGTTCTAGAGTTTGTGGAGCCATGGTTAAGGGCCATTCGGGTTCTCGGGCGGCAACAAATGCTGTGGAGAAGGCCAAAGGTGTCAAAATGCCTTAACCATGGTGCATGGGCGTGCTTGACTTGGTGCGGGAGCCGTAGGACGCATAGGAACCGGCCGTGCGGCGGCAAAGTCGTGTGTGCAAATATGGCGGTTACGGAGCCGTGGAGCCGAGGTTAAGGGCCGTTCGGGCTCTCGAGTGATGGCAAACGCTATGGTAGAGAGGCCGGGAGGTGTCAAAATGCCTTAACCATGGCGTACGGGCATGCTTGACTCGGGCGGGAGCCATAAAATGCGTTGGAACCGACCATGCGGCGGCATGGTCGAGTGTGCAAATGTGGCGGTTTTGGAGCCGTGGAGGCATGGTTAAGGGCCCTTCGGGCTCTCGGGTGATGGAAAACTCTATGGTGGAGAGGTGAGAGGCATCAAAATGGCTTAACCATGGCGTACGGGTGTGCTTGACCCGGTGCCGAGAGCCATAGGATGCACGGGGATCCGGCCGTGCGCGGCACGGGGTCGTGTGTGCAATTATGGATGTTACGGAGTCGTGGAGCTATAGTTAAGGGCCGTTCGGGCTCTCAAGTGATGACAAACATTGTGGTGGTGGGGCCGGTGGTGTCAAACGCCTTAACCATGGCATACGGTCATGCTTGACCTAGTGTCGGGAGCCGTAGGACACGTAGGAACCGGCGTGCGGTAGCATAGTCGTGTGTGCAAATATGGCAGTTCTAGAGCGGTGGAGCCATGGTTAAGGGCCATTCGGGTTCTTGGGTGGCAACAAATGCTGTGGTCGAGAGGCTAGCGGTGTCAAAACGCCTTAACCATAGTGCATGGGCGTGCTTGACTTGGTGCGAGGAGCCGTAGGATGCGAGGAACCGGCCGTGCGGCAAAGAAAGTCGTGTGTGCAAATATGGCGGTTACGGAGCCGTGGAGCCGAGGTTAAGTGCCGTTCGGGCTCTCGAGTGATGGCAAACGCTATGGTAGAGAGGCCGAGTTGTCAAAATGCCTTAACCATGGCGTACGGGCATGCTTGACTCGGAGCGGGGAGCCATAAAATGCGTTGGAACCGGCCGTGCGGCAGCATGGTCGAGTGTGCAAATATGGCGGTTTTGGAGCCGTGGAGGCATGGTTAAGGGCCCTTCGGGCTCTCGGGTGATGGAAAACTCTATGGTGGAGAGGTGAGAGGCATCAAAATGGCTTAACCATGGCGTAAAGGCGTGCTTGACCCGGTGCTTGAGAGCCATAGGATGCACGGGGATCCGGCCGTGCGGCACAGTCGTGTGTGCAATTATGGATGTTCGGAGTCGTGGAGCTGTAGTTTAGGGCCGTTCGGGCTCTCGGGTGATGACAAACATTGTGGTGGTGAGGCCGGAGGCCTCAAAATGCCTTAACCATGGCATACGGTCATGCTTGACCTAGTGTCAAGAGGCGTAGGACACGCACGGACCGGGCGTGCGGTAGCATATTCGTGTGTGCAAATATGGCAGTTCTAGAGCTGTGGAGCCATGGTTAAGGGCCATTCAGGTTCTCAGGTGGCAACAAATGCTGTGGTGGAGAGGCTAGAGGTGTCAAAATGCCTTAACCATGGCATACGGGCATGCTTGACTCAGTGCCGGGAGCCATAGGATGCGTTGGAACCGACCGTGCGGCAGCATGGTCGTGTGTGCAAATATGGCAGTTCTGGAGCCGTGGAGCCAAGGTTAAGGGCCGTTCAGGCTCTCGAGCGATGGCAAACACTATGGTAGAGAGGCCGGAGGTGTCAAAATGCCTTAACAATGGTGCACGGGCATGCTTGACTCGGTCGGAGAGCCATAGGATGCGTTGGAACCGGCCGTGCGGCGGCATGGTCGTGTGTGCAAATATGGCGGTTTGGCGGGCGTGGAGGCATGGTTAAGGGCCCTTCGAGGCTCTCGGGTGATGGAAAACTCTATGGTGGAGAGGTGAGAGGCATCAAAATGGCTTAACCATGGCGTACGGGCGTGCTTCACCCGGTGCGAGAGCCGTAGGATGCACGGGATCCGACCGTGCGCGGCACTGATCGTGTGTGCAATTATGGATGTTCTGGAGTCGTGGAGCTATAGTTAAGGGCCGTTCGGGCTCTCGGGTGATGACAAATATTGTGGTGGTGAGGCCAGAGGCGTCAAAACGCCTTAACCATGGCATACGGTCATGCTTGACCTAGTGTCGAGAGCTATAGGACATGCAGGAACTGGTTGTGCGGTAGCATAGTCGTGTGTGCAAATATGGCAGTTCTAGAGCTGTGGAGCCATGGTTAAGGGCCATTCGGGTTCTCGGGCGGTAATAAACGCTGTGGTGGAGAGGCCAAAGGTGTTAAAACGCCTTAACCATGGTGCATGGGCGTGCTTGACTTGGTGCGAGG
>JAENPR010002804.1:0-33952 GCA_018135685.1 Themeda triandra
TGGTTAAGGGCCCTTCGGGCTCTCGGGTGATGGAAAACTCTATGGTGGAGAGGTGAGAGGCATCAAAATGGCTTAACCATGGCGTACGGGTGTGCTTGACCGGTGCAGAGCCGTAGGATGCACGGGATCCGGCCGTGCGGTAGCACGAGTCGTGTGTGCAATTATGGATACGGAGGTCGTGGAGCTATAGTTAAGGGCCGTTCGGGCTCTCGGGTGATGACAAACATTGTGGTGGTGGGGCCGGAGGTGTCAAATGCCTTAACCATGGCATACGGTCGTGCTTGACCTAGTGTCGAGAGCTATAGGACATGCGAGGAACCCAGGCGTGCGGTAGCATAGTCGTGTGTGCAAATATGGCGGTTCTAGAGCGGTGGAGCCATGGTTAAGGGCCATTCGGGTTCTTGGCGGCAACAAATGCGTGGTCGAGAGGCCAGCGGTGTCAAAACGCCTTAACCATAGTGCATGGGCGTGCTTGACTTGGTGCGAGGAGCCGTAGGCGCAAGGGCGGCCGTGCGGCGGCAAAGTCGTGTGTGCAAATATGGCGGTTACGGAGCCGTGGAGCCGAGGTTAAGTGCCGTTCGGGCTCTCGAGTGATGGCAAACGCTATGGTAGAGAGGCGGAGAGGTGTCAAAATGCCTTAACCATGGCGTACGGGCATGCTTGACTCGAGCCGGGAGCCATAAAATGCGTTGGAACCGGCCGTGCGGCGGCATGGTCGAGTGTGCAAATATGGCGGTTTTTGGGCCGTGGAGGCATGGTTAAGGGCCCTTCGGGCTCTCGAGGTGATGGAAAACTCTATGGTGGAGAGGTGAGAGGCATCAAAATGGCTTAACCATGGCGTACGGGCGTGCTTGACCGGTCGAGAGCCATAGGATGCACGGGATCCGGCCGTGCGGCGGCACGGTCGTGTGTGCAATTATGGATGTTCGGGAGTCGTGGAGCTATAGTTAAGGGCCGTTCGGGCTCTTGGGTGATGACAAACATTGTGGTGGTGAGGCCCGGAGGCATCAAAACGCCTTAACCATGGCATACGGTCATGCTTGACCTAGTGTCGAAGAGCTGTAGGACACGCACGAACCGGCGTGCGGTAGCATATTCGTGTGTGCAAATATGGCGGTTCTAGAGCGGTGGAGCCATGGTTAAGGGCCATTCGGGTTCTAGGCGGCAACAAATGCTGTGGTGGAGAGGCTAGAGGTGTCAAAATGCCTTAACCATGGCGTACGGGCATGCTTGACTCGGTGCCGGGAGCCATAGGATGCGTTGGAGGCCCGGCCGTGCGGCGGCATGGTCGTGTGTGCAAATATGGCGGTTCTGGAGCCGTGGAGCCAAGGTTAAGGGCCGTTCGGGCTCTCGAGCGATGGCAAACGCTATGGTAGAGAGGCCGAGGTGTCAAAATGCCTTAACCATGGCGTACGGGCATGCTTGACTCGGTCCGAGAGCCATAGGATGCGTTGGAACCGGCCGTGCGGCGGCATGGTCGTGTGTGCAAATATGGCGGTTTTTGCGGCCGTGGAGCTGTGGTTAAGGGCCCTTTAGGCTCTCGGGTGATGAAAAACTCTATGGTGGAGAGGTGAGAGGCATCAAAATGGCTTAACCATGGCGTACGGGCGTGCTTGACCCGGTGCCGAGAGCCGTAGGATGCACAGGATCCGGCGTGCGGCGGCACGGTCGTGTGTGCAATTATGGATGTTACGGAGTCGTGGAGCTATAGTTAAGGGCCGTTCGGGCTCTCGGGTGATGACAAATATTGTGGTGGTGAGGCCGAGGCGTCAAAATGCCTTAACCATGGCATACGGTCGTGCTTGACCTAGTGTCGAGCTATAGGACATGCGAGGCTAGGCGTGCGGTAGCATAGTCGTGTGTGCAAATATGGCGGTTCTAGAGTTTGTGGAGCCATGGTTAAGGGCCATTCGGGTTCTCGGGCGGTAATAAATGCTGTGGTGGAGAGGCCAAAGGTGTTAAAATGCCTTAACCATGGTGCATGGGCGTGCTTGACTTGGTGCGAGCCGTAGGGCGCAAATAGGAACCGGCCGTGCGGCGGTACCAACAATTAAAAGTCGTGTGTGCAAATATGGCGGTTACGGAGCCGTGGAGCCGAGGTTAAGGGCCGTTCGGGCTCTCGAGTGATGACAACCTCGGCGCTATGGTAGAGAGGCCGAGGTGTCAAAATGCCTTAACCATGGCGTACGGGCTTGCTTGACTCTCGGTGCGGGAGCCATAGGATGCGTTGGAACCGACCATGCGGCGGCATGGTCGTGTGTGCAAATGTGGCGGTTTTGCGCCGTGGAGCCATGGTTAAGGGCCCTTCGGGCTCTCGGGTGATGGAAAACTCTATGGTGGAGAGGTGAGAGGCATCAAAATGGCTTAACCATGGCGTACGGGTGTGCTTGACCGGTGCCGAGAGCCGTAGGATGCACGGGATCCGGCCGTGCGCCGGCAGTCGTGTGTGCAATTATGGATGTTACGGAGTCGTGGAGCTATAGTTAAGGGCCGTTCGGGCTCTCGGGTGATGACAAACATTGTGGTGGTGGGGCCGGAGGTGTCAAAACGCCTTAACCATGGCATACGGTCGTGCTTGACCTAGTGTCGAGAGTTTGTAGGACACGTAGGAACCGGCTGTGCGGTAGCATAGTCGTGTGTGCAAATATGGCGGTTCTAGAGCGGTGGAGCCATGGTTAAGGGCCATTCGGGTTCTTGGGCAGCAACAAATGCTGTGGTCGAGAGGCCGGCGGTGTCAAAACGCCTTAACCATAGTGCATGGGCGTGCTTGACTTGGTGCGAGGAGCCGTAGGATGCGCGGGAACCGGCCGTGCGGCGGCAAAGTCGTGTGTGCAAATATGGCGGTTACGGAGCCGTGGAGCCGAGGTTAAGTGCCGTTCGGGCTCTCGAGTGATGGCAAACGCTATGGTAGAGAGGCCGGAGGTGTCAAAATGCCTTAACCATGGCGTACGGGCATGCTTGACTCGGAGCCGGGAGCCATAAAATGCGTTGGAACCGGCCGTGCGGCGGCATGGTCGAGTGTGCAAATATGGCAGTTTTGGAGCCGTGGAGGCATGGTTAAGGGCCCTTCGGGCTCTCGGGTGATGGAAAACTCTATGGTGGAGAGGTGAGAGGCATCAAAATGGCTTAACCATGGCGTACGGGCGTGCTTGACCCGGTGCGAGAGCCATAGGATGCACGGGATCCGGCCGTGCGGCGGCACGGTCGTGTGTGCAATTATGGATGTTACGGAGTCGTGGAGCTATAGTTAAGGGCCGTTCGGGCTCTTGGGTGATGACAAACATTGTGGTGGTGAGGCCGGAGGCATCAAAACGCCTTAACCATGGCATACGGTCATGCTTGACCTAGTGTCGAGAGGCTATAGGACACGCACGAACCGAATTTGTGCGGTAGCATATTCGTGTGTGCAAATATGGCGGTTCTAGAGCTGTGGAGCCATGGTTAAGGGCCATTCGGGTTCTTAGGCGGCAACAAACGCTGTGGTGGAGAGGCTAGAGGTGTCAAAATGCCTTAACCATGGCGTACGGGCATGCTTGACTCGGTGCGGGAGCCATAGGATGCGTTGGGCTGGCCGTGCGGCGGCATGGTCGTGTGTGCAAATATGGCGGTTACGGAGCCGTGGAGCCAAGGTTAAGGGCCGTTCGAGCTCTCGGCGATGGCAAACGCTATGGTAGAGAGGCCGAGAGGTGTCAAAATGCCTTAACCATGGCATACGGGCATGCTTGACTCGGTGCCGAGAGCCATAGGATGCGTTGGAACCGGCCGTGCGGCGGCATGGTCGTGTGTGCAAATATGGCGGTTTTGCGGCCGTGGAGGCTGTGGTTAAGGGCCCTTCGAGGCTCTCGGGTGATGAAAAACTCTATGGTGGAGAGGTGAGAGGCATCAAAATGGCTTAACCATGGCGTACGGGCGTGCTTGACCCGGTGCCGAGAGCCGTAGGATGCACGGGATCGGGCGTGCGGCGGCACGGTCGTGTGTGCAATTATGGATGTTACGGAGTCGTGGAGCTATAGTTAAGGGCCGTTCGGGCTCTCGGGTGATGACAAATATTGTGGTGGTGAGGCCGGGCGTCAAAATGCCTTAACCATGGCATACGGTCGTGCTTGACCTAGTGTCGAGAGCTATAGGACATGCGGGAGCAGGTTGTGCGGTAGCATAGTCGTGTGTGCAAATATGGCGGTTCTAGAGCTGTGGAGCCATGGTTAAGGGCCATTCGGGTTCTCGGGCGGTAACAAATGCTGTGGTGGAGAGGGCAAAGGTGTTAAAACGCCTTAACCATGGTGCATGGGCGTGCTTGACTTGGTGCAAGGAGCCGTAGGACACATAGGAACCGGCCGTGCGGCAGCAAAGTCGTGTGTGCAAATATGGCAGTTCTGGAGCCGTGGAGCCGAGGTTAAGGGCTGCTCTTTTTTTGGTACCAACAATTAAGAAGCTTTTTTTGTCTTACCTCGAGCGACGACAAACGCTATGGTAGAGAGGCCGGAGGTGTCAAAATGCCTTAACCATGGCATACGGGCTTGCTTGACTCGGTCCGGGAGCCATAGGATGCGTTGGAACCGACCATGCGGCGGCATGGTCGTGTGTGCAAATGTGGCGGTTTTTTGCGCCATGGAGCCATGGTTAAGGGCCCTTCGGGCTCTCGGGTGATGGAAAACTCTATGGTGGAGAGGTGAGAGGCATCAAAATGGCTTAACCATAGCGTACGGGTGTGCTTGAACCGGTCGAGAGGCCGTAGGATGCACGGGATCCGGCCGTGCGCCGGCATAGTCGTGTGTGCAATTATGGATGTTCGGAGTCGTGGAGCTATAGTTAAGGGCCGTTCGGGCTCTCGGGTGATGACAAACATTGTGGTGGTGGGGCCAGAGGTGTCAAAACGCCTTAACCATGGCATACGGTCGTGCTTGACCTAGTGTCGAGAGCTGTAGGACACGTAGGAACCGGCTGTGCGGTAGCATAGTCGTGTGTGCAAATATGGCAGTTCTAGAGCGGTGGAGCCATGGTTAAGGGCCATTCGGGTTCTTGGGTAGCAACAAATGCTGTGGTCGAGAGGCCAGCGGTGTCAAAACGCCTTAACCATAGTGCATGGGCGTGCTTGACTTGGTGCGAGGAGCCGTAGGATGCGCAGGAACCGGCCGTGCGGCAGCAAAGTCGTGTGTGCAAATATGGCGGTTACGGAGCCGTGGAGCCGAGGTTAAGTGCCGTTCGGGCTCTCGAGTGACGGCAAACGCTATGGTAGAGGCCGGAGGTGTCAAAATGCCTTAACCATGGCGTACGGGCATGCTTGACTCGGGCGGGAGCCATAAAATGCGTTGGAACCGGCCGTGCGGCGGCATGGGCGAGTGTGCAAATATGGCGGTTTTGGAGCCGTGGAGGCATGGTTAAGGGCCCTTCGGGCTCTCGGGTGATGGAAAACTCTATGGTGGAGAGGTGAGAGGCATCAAAATGGCTTAACCATGGCGTACGGGCGTGCTTGACCCGGTCGAGAGCCATAGGATGCACGGGATCCGGCCGTGCGGCACGGTCGTGTGTGCAATTATGGATGTTCGGAGTCGTGGAGCTATAGTTAAGGGCCGTTCGGGCTCTTGGGTGATGACAAACATTGTGGTGGTGAGGCCGGAAGGCATCAAAACGCCTTAACCATGGCATACGGTCATGCTTGACCTAGTGTCAAGAGCTGTAGGACACGCACGAACCGGGCGTGCGGTAGCATATTCGTGTGTGCAAATATGGCGGTTCTAGAGCTGTGGAGCCATGGTTAAGGGCCATTCGGGTTCTTAGGCGGCAACAAATGCTGTGGTGGAGAGGCTAGAGGTGTCAAAATGCCTTAACCATGGCGTACGGGCATGCTTGACTCGGTGCCGGGAGCCATAGGATGCGTTAGGCGGCCGTGCGGCGGCATGGTCGTGTGTGCAAATATGGCGGTTACGGAGCCGTGGAGCCAAGGTTAAGGGCCGTTCGGGCTCTCGGCGATGGCAAACGCTATGGTAGAGAGGCCAGAGGTGTCAAAATGCCTTAACCATGGCGTACGGGCATGCTTGACTCGGTCTTGAGAGCCATAGGATGCGTTGGAACCGGCCGTGCGGCGGCATGGTCGTGTGTGCAAATATGGCGGTTTTGCGGCCGTGGAGCTGTGGTTAAGGGCCCTTCGGGCTCTCGGGTGATGAAAAACTCTATGGTGGAGAGGTGAGAGGCATCAAAATGGCTTAACCATGGCGTACGGGCGTGCTTGACCCGGTGCGAGAGCCGTAGGATGCACGGGATCCGGCCGTGCGGCGGCACGGTCGTGTGTGCAATTATGGATGTTGCAGGTCGTGGAGCTATAGTTAAGGGCCGTTCGGGCTCTCGGGTGATGACAAATATTGTGGTGGTGAGGCCGGAGGCGTCAAAATGCCTTAACCATGGCATACGGTCGTGCTTGACCTAGTGTCGAGAGCTATAGGACATGCGGAGGCTGGGCTGTGCGGTAGCATAGTCGTGTGTGCAAATATGGCGGTTCTAGAGCTGTGGAGCCATGGTTAAGGGCCATTCGGGTTCTCGGGCGGTAATAAACGCTGTGGTGGAGAGGCCAAAGGTGTTAAAATGCCTTAACCATGGTGCATGGGCGTGCTTGACTTGGTGCGAGGAGCCGTAGGGACGCATAGGAACCGGCCGTGCGGCGGCAAAGTCGTGTGTGCAAATATGGCGGTTACGGAGCCGTGGAGCCGAGGTTAAGGGCCGTTCGGGCTCTCGGCGATGACAAACGCTATGGTAGAGAGGCCGGAGGTGTCAAAATGCCTTAACCATGGCGTACGGGCTTGCTTGACTCGGTGCCGGGAGCCATAGGATGCGTTGGAACCGACCATGCGGCGGCATGGTCGTGTGTGCAAATGTGGCGGTTTTGCGCCGTGGAGCCATGGTTAAGGGCCCTTCGGGCTCTCGGGTGATGGAAAACTCTATGGTGGAGAGGTGAGAGGCATCAAAATGGCTTAACCATGGCGTACGGGTGTGCTTGAACCGGTGCCGAGGCCGTAGGATGCACGGGATCCGGCCGTGCGCCGGCACAGTCGTGTGTGCAATTATGGATGTTACGGAGTCGTGGAGCTATAGTTAAGGGCCGTTCGGGCTCTCGGGTGATGACAAACATTGTGGTGGTGGGGCCGGGAGGTGTCAAAATGCCTTAACCATGGCATACGGTCGTGCTTGACCTAGTGTCGAGAGGTTTGTAGGACACGTAGGAACCGGTTGTGCGGTAGCATAGTCGTGTGTGCAAATATGGCGGTTCTAGAGCGGTGGAGCCATGGTTAAGGGCCATTCGGGTTCTTGGGCGGCAACAAATGCTGTGGTCGAGAGGCCGAGCGGTGTCAAAATGCCTTAACCATAGTGCATGGGCGTGCTTGACTTGGTGCGAGGAGCCGTAGGATGCGCGAGGAACCGGCCGTGCGGCGGCAAAGTCGTGTGTGCAAATATGGCGGTTACGGGAGCCGTGGAGCCGAGGTTAAGTGCCGTTCGGGCTCTCGAGTGATGGCAAACGCTATGGTAGAGAGGCCGGAGGTGTCAAAATGCCTTAACCATGGCGTACGGGCATGCTTGACTCGGCCGGGAGCCATAAAATGCGTTGGAACCGGCCGTGTGGCGGCATGGTCGAGTGTGCAAATATGGCGGTTTTGGAGCCGTGGAGGCATGGTTAAGGGCCCTTCGGGCTCTCGGGTGATGGAAAACTCTATGGTGGAGAGGTGAGAGGCATCAAAATGGCTTAACCATGGCGTACGGGCGTGCTTGACCCGGTGCGAGAGCCATAGGATGCACGGGATCCGGCCGTGCGGCGGCACGGTCGTGTGTGCAATTATGGATGTTACGGAGTCGTGGAGCTATAGTTAAGGGCCGTTCGGGCTCTTGGGTGATGACAAACATTGTGGTGGTGAGGCCGGAGGCATCAAAACGCCTTAACCATGGCATACGGTCATGCTTGACCTAGTGTCGAGGCTGTAGGACACGCACGGAACCGGCGTTTGTGCGGTAGCATATTCGTGTGTGCAAATATGGCGGTTCTAGAGATTTGTGGAGCCATGGTTAAGGGCCATTCGGGTTCTCGGCGGCAACAATGCGCTGTGGTGGAGAGGCTAGAGGTGTCAAAATGCCTTAACCATGGCGTGCATGGGCATGCTTGACTCGGTGCGGGAGCCATAGGATGCGTTGGAACCGGCCGTGCGGCGGCATGGTCGTGTGTGCAAATATGGCGGTTCGGAGCCGTGGAGCCAAGGTTAAGGGCCGTTCGGGCTCTCGGCGATGGCAAACGCTATGGTAGAGAGGCCGAGAGGTGTCAAAATGCCTTAACCATGGCGTACGGGCATGCTTGACTCGGTCCGAGAGCCATAGGATGCGTTGGAACCGACCGTGCGGCGGCATGGTCGTGTGTGCAAATATGGCGGTTTTGCGGCCGTGGAGCATGGTTAAGGGCCCTTCGGGCTCTCGGGTGATGGAAAACTCTATGGTGGAGAGGTGAGAGGCATCAAAATGGCTTAACCATGGCGTACGGGTGTGCTTGAACCGGTGCCGAGAGCCGTAGGATGCACGGGATCCGGCCGTGCGCCGGCACGGTCGTGTGTGCAATTATGGATGTTACGGAGTCGTGGAGCTATAGTTAAGGGCCGTTCGGGCTCTCGGGTGATGACAAACATTGTGGTGGTGGGGCCGGAGGTGTCAAAATGCCTTAACCATGGCATACGGTCGTGCTTGACCTAGTGTCGAGAGCTATAGGACATGTAGGAACCGGGCTGTGCGGTAGCATAGTCGTGTGTGCAAATATGGCGGTTCTAGAGCGGTGGAGCCATGGTTAAGGGCCATTCGGGTTCTTGGGCAGCAACAAATGCTGTGGTCGAGAGGCCGGCGGTGTCAAAATGCCTTAACCATAGTGCATGGGCGTGCTTGACTTGGTGCGAGGAGCCGTAGGATGCGCGAGGAACCGGCCGTGCGGCGGCAAAGTCGTGTGTGCAAATATGGCGGTTCGGAGCCGTGGAGCCGAGGTTAAGTGCCGTTCGGGCTCTCGAGTGATGGCAAACGCTATGGTAGAGAGGCCGGAGGTGTCAAAATGCCTTAACCATGGCGTACGGGCATGCTTGACTCGGTCTTACCGGGAGCCATAAAATGCGTTGGAACCGGCCGTGCGGCGGCATGGTCGAGTGTGCAAATATGGCGGTTTTGGGCCGTGGAGGCATGGTTAAGGGCCCTTCGGGCTCTCGGGTGATGGAAAACTCTATGGTGGAGAGGTGAGAGGCATCAAAATGGCTTAACCATGGCGTACGGGCGTGCTTGACCCGGTGCCGAGAGCCATAGGATGCACGGGGATCCGGCCGTGCGGCGGCACGGTCGTGTGTGCAATTATGGATGTTACGGAGTCGTGGAGCTATAGTTAAGGGCCGTTCGGGCTCTTGGGTGATGACAAACATTGTGGTGGTGAGGCCGGAGGCATCAAAACGCCTTAACCATGGCATACGGTCATGCTTGACCTAGTGTCAGAGAGCTGTAGGACACGCAGGAACCGGGCGTGCGGTAGCATATTCGTGTGTGCAAATATGGCGGTTCTAGAGCTGTGGAGCCATGGTTAAGGGCCATTCGGGTTCTCGGGCGGCAACAAACGGCTGTGGTGGAGAGGCTAGAGGTGTCAAAATGCCTTAACCATGGCGTATGGGCATGCTTGACTCGGTGCGGGAGCCATAGGATGCGTTGGAGCCGGCCGTGCGGCGGCATGGTCGTGTGTGCAAATATGGCGGTTACGGAGCCGTGGAGCCAAGGTTAAGGGCCGTTCGGGCTCTCGAGCGATGGCAAACGCTATGGTAGAGAGGCCGGAGGTGTCAAAATGCCTTAACCATGGCGTACGGGCATGCTTGACTCGGTCGAGAGCCATAGGATGCGTTGGAACCGGCCGTGCGGCGGCATGGTCGTGTGTGCAAAATGTGGCGGTTTTGCGGCCGTGGAGCCTGTGGTTAAGGGCCCTCAGGCTCTCGGGTGATGGAAAACTCTATGGTGGAGAGGTGAGAGGCATCAAAATGGATTAACCATGGCGTACGGGTGTGCTTGAACCGGTGCCGAGTGCCGTAGGATGCACGGGATCCGGCCGTGCGCCGGCACGGTCGTGTGTGCAATTATGGATGTTACGGAGTCGTGGAGCTATAGTTAAGGGCCGTTCGGGCTCTCGGGTGATGACAAACATTGTGGTGGTGGGGCCGGAGGTGTCAAAATGCCTTAACCATGGCATACGGTCGTGCTTGACCTAGTGTCGAGAGCTGTAGGACACGTAGGAACCGGGCTGTGCGGTAGCATAGTCGCGTGTGCAAATATGGCGGTTCTAGAGCGGTGGAGCCATGGTTAAGGGCCATTCGGGTTCTTGGGCGGCAACAAATGCTGTGGTCGAGAGGCCGGCGGTGTCAAAATGCCTTAACCATAGTGCATGGGCGTGCTTGACTTGGTGCGAGGAGCCGTAGGATGCGTTGGAACCGGCCGTGCGGCGGCAAAGTCGTGTGTGCAAATATGGCGGTTACGGAGCCGTGGAGCCGAGGTTAAGTGCCGTTCGGGCTCTCGAGTGACGGCAAACGCTATGGTAGAGAGGCCGGAGGTGTCAAAATGCCTTAACCATGGCGTACGGGCATGCTTGACTCTATGGTGGAGCATCGGGAGCCATAAAATGCATTGGATCCGGCCGTGCGCGGCACGGTCGTGTGTGCAATTATGGATGTTTAGAGTCGTGGAGCTGTAGTTAAGGGCCGTTCGGGCTCTTAGGTGATGACAAACATTGTGGTGGTGAGGCCGGAGGCATCAAAACGCCTTAACCATGGCATACGGTCATGCTTGACCTAGTGTCAAGAGGCTGTAGGACACGCACGAACCGGGTTTGTGCGGTAGCATATTCGTGTGTGCAAATATGGCGGTTCTAGAGCTGTGGAGCCATGGTTAAGGGCCATTCGGGTTCTCGGCGGCAACAATGCGCTGTGGTGGAGAGGCTAGAGGTGTCAAAATGCCTTAACCATGGCGTATGGGCATGCTTGACTCGGTGCCGGGAGCCATAGGATGCGTTGGAACCGGCCGTGCGGCGGCATGGTCGTGTGTGCAAATATGGCGGTTACGGAGCCGTGGAGCCAAGGTTAAGGGCCGTTCGGGCTCTCGAGTGATGGCAAACGCTATGGTAGAGAGGCCGAGAGGTGTCAAAATGCCTTAACCATGGCGTACGGGCATGCTTGACTCGGTGCCGAGAGCCATAGGATGCGTTGGAACCGACCGTGCGGCGGCATGGTCGTGTGTGCAAATATGGCGGTTTTGCGGCCGTGGAGGCGTGGTTAAGGGCCCTTCGGGCTCTCGGGTGATGGAAAACTCTATGGTGGAGAGGTGAGAGGCATCAAAATGGCTTAACCATGGCGTACGGGTGTGCTTGAACCGGTGCGAGAGCCGTAGGATGCACGGGGATCCGGCCGTGCGCCGGCACAGTCGTGTGTGCAATTATGGATGTTCTAGAGTCGTGGAGCTATAGTTAAGGGCCGTTCGGGCTCTCGGGTGATGACAAACATTGTGGTGGTGGGGCCCAGAGGTGTCAAAACGCCTTAACCATGGCATACGGTCGTGCTTGACCTAGTGTCGAGAGAAATTTGTAGGACACGTAGGAACCGGTTGTGCGGTAGCATAGTCGCGTGTGCAAATATGGCGGTTCTAGAGCGGTGGAGCCATGGTTAAGGGCCATTCGGGTTCTTGGGCGGCAACAAATGCTGTGGTCGAGAGGCCGGCGGTGTCAAAATGCCTTAACCATAGTGCATGGGCGTGCTTGACTTGGTGCGAGGAGCCGTAGGATGCGCGGGAACCGGCCGTGCGGCGGCAAAGTCGTGTGTGCAAATATGGCGGTTACGGAGCCGTGGAGCCGAGGTTAAGTGCCGTTCGGGCTCTCGAGTGACGGCAAACGCTATGGTAGAGAGGCCGGAGGTGTCAAAATGCCTTAACCATGGCGTACAAGCATGCTTGACTCGGCCATAAAATGCGGGAGCCATAAAATGCATTGGATCCGGCCGTGCGGCGGCACGGTCGTGTGTGCAATTATGGATGGAGTCGTGGAGCTGTAGTTAAGGGCCGTTCGGGCTCTTAGGTGATGACAAACATTGTGGTGGTGAGGCCGGAGGCATCAAAATGCCTTAACCATGGCATACGGTCATGCTTGACCTAGTGTCAAGAGCTGTAGGACACGCACGAGCCGGTTTGTGCGGTAGCATATTCGTGTGTGCAAATATGGCGGTTCTAGAGATGTGGAGCCATGGTTAAGGGCCATTCGGGTTCTCGGCGGCAACAAACGCTGTGGTGGAGAGGCTAGAGGTGTCAAAATGCCTTAACCATGGCGTATGGGCATGCTTGACTCGGTGCCGGGAGCCATAGGATGCGTTAGGCCCGGCCGTGCGGCGGCATGGTCGTGTGTGCAAATATGGCGTTACGGAGCCGTGGAGCCAAGGTTAAGGGCCGTTCGGGCTCTCGAGTGATGGCAAACGCTATGGTAGAGAGGCCGGAGGTGTCAAAATGCCTTAACCATGGCGTACGGGCATGCTTGACTCGGTGCGAGAGCCATAGGATGCGTTGGAACCGGCCGTGCGGCGGCATGGTCGTGTGTGCAAATATGGCGGTTTTGCGGCCGTGGAGGCATGGTTAAGGGCCCTTCAGGCTCTCGGGTGATGGAAAACTCTATGGTGGAGAGGTGAGAGGCATCAAAATGGCTTAACCATGGCGTACGGGTGTGCTTGAACCGGTGCCGAGAGCCGTAGGATGCACAGGATCCGGCCGTGCGCCAGCACAGTCGTGTGTGCAATTATGGATGTTCTCGAGTCGTGGAGCTATAGTTAAGGGCCGTTCGGGCTCTCGGGTGATGACAAATATTGTGGTGGTGAGGCCAGAGGCGTCAAAATGCCTTAACCATGGCATACGGTCGTGCTTGACCTAGTGTCGAGAGCTATAGGACATGCGTAGGAACCGGGCGTGTGGTAGCATAGTCGTGTGTGCAATATGGCGGTTCTAGAGGTGTGGAGCCATGGTTAAGGGCCATTCGGGTTCTCGGGTGGTAATAAACAAATGCTGTGGTGGAGAGGCCAAAGGTGTTAAAATGCCTTAACCATGGTGCATGGGCGTGCTTGACTTGGTGCGAGGAGCCGTAGGACGCATAGGAACCGGCCGTGCGGCGGCAAAGTCGTGTGTGCAAATATGGCGGTTCGGAGCCATGGAGCCGAGGTTAAGTGCCGTTCGGGCTCTCGAGTGACGGCAAACGCTATGGTAGAGAGGCCGGAGGTGTCAAAATGCCTTAACCATGGCGTACGGGCATGCTTGACTCGAGCGGGAGCCATAAAATGCGTTGGATCCGACCGTGCGGCAGCATGGTCGTGTGTGCAAATATGGATGTTTTGGAGCCGTGGAGGCATGGTTAAGGGCCCTTCAGGCTCTCGGGTGATGGAAAACTCTATGGTGGAGAGGTGAGAGGCATCAAAATGCCTTAACCATGGCGTACGGGCGTGCTTGACCCGTGTCGAGAGCCATAGGATGCACGGGATCCGCCGTGCGGCGGCACGGTCGTGTGTGCAATTATGGATATTCCGGAGTCGTGGAGCTGTAGTTAAGGGCCGTTCGGGCTCTTGGGTGATGACAAACATTGTGGTGGTGAGGCCGAGGCATCAAAACGCCTTAACCATGGCATACGGTCATGCTTGACCTAGTGTCAAGAAGTTTGTAGGACACGCACATGGTGGTAGCATATTCGTGTGTGCAATTATGGCAGTTCTAGAGCTGTGGAGCCATGGTTAAGGGCCATTCGGGTTCTCGGCGGCAACAAACGCCGTGGTGGAGAGGCTAGAGGTGTCAAAATGCCTTAACCATGGCGTACGGGCATGCTTGACTCGGTGCCGGGAGCCATAGGATGCGTTGGAACCGGCCGTGCGGCGGATGGTCGTGTGTGCAAATATGGCAGTTCGGAGCCGTGGAGCCAAGGTTAAGGGCCGTTCGGGCTCTCGAGCGATGGCAAACGCTATGGTAGAGAGGCCAGAGGTGTCAAAATGCCTTAACCATGGCGTACGGGCATGCTTGACTCAGTGCCGAGAGCCATAGGATGCGTTGGAACCGACCGTGCGGCGGCATGGTCGTGTGTGCAAATATGGCAGTTTTGCAGCCGTGGAGCTATGGTTAAGGGCCCTTCAGGCTCTCGGGTGATGAAAAACTCTATGGTGGAGAGGTGAGAGGCATCAAAATGGCTTAACCATGGCGTACGGGCGTGCTTGACCCGGTGCCGAGAGCCGTAGGATGCACGGGGATCCGGCCGTGCGGCGGCACGGTCGTGTGTGCAATTATGGATGTTCGGAGTCATGGAGCTATAGTTAAGGGCCGTTCGGGCTCTCGGGTGATGACAAATATTGTGGTGGTGAGGCCGGGGCGTCAAAACGCCTTAACCATGGCATACGGTCGTGCTTGACCTAGTGTCGAGAGCTATAGGACATGCGAGGAACCGGGCGTGCGGTAGCATAGTCGTGTGTGCAAATATGGCGGTTCTAGAGCTGTGGAGCCATGGTTAAGGGCCATTCGGGTTCTCGGGCGGTAATAAACACTTTGTGGTGGAGAGGCCAAATGTGTTAAAATGCCTTAACCATGGTGCATGGGCGTGCTTGACTTGGTGCGAGGAGCCGTAGGACGCATAGGAACCGGCCGTGCGGCGGCAAAGTCATGTGTGCAAATATGGCGGTTACGGAGCCGTGGAGCGAGGTTAAGTGCCGTTCGGGCTCTCGAGCGACGACAAACGCTATGGTAGAGAGGCCGGAGGTGACAAAATGCCTTAACCATGGCGTACGGGCTTGCTTGACTCGGTGCGGGAGCCATAGGACGCGTTGGAACCGGCCCGCATGGTCGGTTGCAAAGGGCCCATGGTTAAGGGCGAGGCTCTCGGGTGATGGAAAACTCTATGGTGGAGAGGTGAGAGGCATCAAAATGGCTTAACCATGGCGTACGCGTGTGCTTGAACCGGTGCCGAGAGCCGTAGGATGCACGGGATCCGGCCGTGCGCCGGCACGGTCGTGTGTGCAATTGTGGATGTTACGGAGTCGTGGAGCTATAGTTAAGGGCCGTTCGGGCTCTCGGGTGATGACAAACATTGTGGTGGTGGGGCCAGAGGTGTCAAAACACCTTAACCATGGCATACGGTCGTGCTTGACCTAGTGTCGAGAGCTGTAGGACACGTAGGAACCGGCTGTGCGGTAGCATAGTCGTGTGTGCAAATATGGCAGTTCTAGAGCGGTGGAGCCATGGTTAAGGGCCATTCGGGTTCTTGGGCGGCAACAAATGCTGTGGTCGAGAGGCCAGCGGTGTCAAAATGCCTTAACCATAGTGCATGGGCGTGCTTGACTTGGTGCGAGGAGCCGTAGGATGCGCGGAGGAACCGGCCGTGCGGTAGCAAAGTCGTGTGTGCAAATATGGCGGTTACGGAGCCGTGGAGCCGAGGTTAAGTGCCGTTCGGGCTCTCGAGTGACGGCAAACGCTATGGTAGAGAGGCCGGAGGTGTCAAAATGCCTTAACCATGGCGTACGGGCATGCTTGACTCGAGGCCGGGAGCCATAAAATGCGTTGGAACCGACCGTGCGGTAGCATGGTCGAGTGTGCAAATATGGCAGTTTTGGAGCCATGGAGGCATGTTTAAGGGCCCTTCGGGCTCTCGGGTGATGGAAAACTCTATGGTGGAGAGGTGAGAGGCATCAAAATGGCTTAACCATGGCGTACGGGCGTGCTTGACCCGGTGCCGAGAGCCATAGGATGCACGGGATCCGGCCGTGCTTTGCGGCACGGTCGTGTGTGCAATTATGGATGTTACGGAGTCGTGGAGCTGTAGTTAAGGGCCGTTCGGGCTCTCGGGTGATGACAAACATTGTGGTGGTGAGGCCGGAGGCATCAAAACGCCTTAAGCATGGCATACGGTCATGCTTGACCTAGTGTCAAGAGGCGTAGGACACGCACGAACCGGGCGTGCGGTAGCATATTCGTGTGTGCAAATATGGCGGTTCTAGAGTTTGTGGAGCCATGGTTAAGGGCCATTCGGGTTCTCGAGGCAGCAACAAACGCTGTGGTGGAGAGGCTAGAGGTGTCAAAATGCCTTAACCATGGCGTACGGGCATGCTTGACTCGGTGCCGGGAGCCATAGGATGCGTTGGAACCGGCGTGCGGCGGCATGGTCGTGTGTGCAAATATGGCGGTTCGGAGCCGTGGAGCCAAGGTTAAGGGCCGTTCGGGCTCTCGGCGATGGCAAACGCTATGGTAGAGAGGCTAGAGGTGTCAAAACGCCTTTACCATGGCGTACGGGCATGCTTGACTCGGTGCGAGAGCCATAGGATGCGTTGGAACCGGCCGTGCGGCGGCATGGTCGTGTGTGCAAATATGGCGGTTTTGCGGCCGTGGAGCTGTGGTTAAGGGCCCTTCGGGCTCTCGGGTGATGAAAAACTCTATGGTGGAGAGGTGAGAGGCATCAAAATGGCTTAACCATGGCGTACGGGCGTGCTTGACCCGGTGTCGAGAGCCGTAGGATGCACGGGATCCGGGCGTGCGGCGGCACGGTCGTGTGTGCAATTATGGATGTTGGAGGTCGTGGAGCTATAGTTAAGGGCCGTTCGGGCTCTCGGGTGATGACAAATATGGTGGTGGTGAGGCCGAGGCGTCAAAATGCCTTAACCATGGCATGCGTCGTGCTTGACCTAGTGTCAAGAGCTATAGGACATGCGAGGCGGGCGTGCGGTAGCATAGTCGTGTGTGCAAATATGGCGGTTCTAGAGTTTGTGGAGCCATGGTTAAGGGCCATTCGGGTTCTCGGGCGTAATAAACGCTGTGGTGGAGAGGCCAAAGGTGTTAAAATGCCTTAACCATGGTGCATGGGCGTGCTTGACTTGGTGCGAGGAGCCGTAGGACGCATAGGAACCGGCCGTGCGGCGGCAAAGTCATGTGTGCAAATATGGCGGTTACGGAGCCGTGGAGCCGAGGTTAAGGGCCGTTCGGGCTCTCAAGCGATGACAAACGCTATGGTAGAGAGGCCGGAGGTGACAAAATGCCTTAACCATGGCGTACGGGCTTGCTTGACTCGGTCGGGAGCCATAGGACGCGTTGGAACCGACCATGCGGCGGCATGGTCGTGTTGCAAAGTGGCCCTTCCGTGGAGCATGGTTCCCGGGTGATGGAAAACTCTATGGTGGAGAGGTGAGAGGCATCAAAATGGCTTAACCATGGCGTACGCGTGTGCTTGAACCGGTGCCGAGAGCCGTAGGATGCACGGGATCCGGCCGTGCGCCGGCACGGTCGTGTGTGCAATTGTGGATGTTTAGAGCCGTGGAGCTATAGTTAAGGGCCGTTCGGGCTCTCGGGTGATGACAAACATTGTGGTGGTGGGGCCGGAGGTGTCAAAACACCTTAACCATGGCATACGGTCGTGCTTGACCTAGTGTCGAGAGGCTGTAGGACACGTAGGAACCGGGCGTGCGGTAGCATAGTCGTGTGTGCAAATATGGCGGTTCTAGAGCGGTGGAGCCATGGTTAAGGGCCATTCGGGTTCTTGGGCGGCAACAAATGCGTGGTCGAGAGGCCGGCGGTGTCAAAACGCCTTAACCATAGTGCATGGGCGTGCTTGACTTGGTGCGAGGGCCGTAGGATGCGCAGGAACCGGCCGTGCGGCGGCAAAGTCGTGTGTGCAAATATGGCGGTTCTGGAACCATGGAGCCGAGGTTAAGTGCCGTTCGGGCTCTGAGTGACGGCAAACGCTATGGTAGAGAGGCCGGAGAGGTGTCAAAATGCCTTAACCATGGTGTACGGGCATGCTTGACTCGAGCCGGGAGCCATAAAATGCGTTGGAACCGACCGTGCGGCAGCATGGTCGAGTGTGCAAATATGGCAGTTTTGGAGCCATGGAGGCATGGTTAAGGGCCCTTTAGGCTCTCAGGTGATGGAAAACTCTATGGTGGAGAGGTGAGAGGCATCAAAATGGCTTAACCATGGCGTACGGGTGTGCTTGACCCGGTCGAGAGCCATAGGATGCACGGGATCCGACCATGCGGCGGCACGGTCGTGTGTGCAATTATGGATGTTACGGAGTCGTGGAGCTGTATTAAAGGGCCGTTCAGGCTCTCGGGTGATGACAAACATTGTGGTGGTGAGGCCGGAAGGCATCAAAATGCCTTAATCATGGCATACGGTCATGCTTGACCTAGTGTCAAGAGCTATAGGACACGCATGAACCGGCGTGCGGTAGCATATTCGTGTGTGCAAATATGGCGGTTCTAGAGTTTGTGGAGCCATGGTTAAGGGTCATTCGGGTTCTCGGCAGCAACAAACTTATTTGTGGTGGAGAGGCTAGAGGTGTCAAAATGCCTTAACCATGGCGTACGGGCATGCTTGACTCGGTGCCGGGAGCCATAGGATGCGTTGGAGGCCCGGCCGTGCGGCGGCATGGTCGTGTGTGCAAATATGGCGGTTACGGAGTTTGTGGAGCCAAGGTTAAGGGCCGTCCGGGCTCTTGAGCGATGGCAAACGCTATGGTAGAGAGGCCGGAGAGGTGTCAAAATGCCTTAACCATGGCGTACGGGCATGCTTGACTCGGTCGAGAGCCATAGGATGCGTTGGAACCGGCCGTGCGGCGGCATGGTCGTGTGTGCAAATATGGCAATTTTGCAGCCGTGGAGCTATGGTTAAGGGCCCTTCAGGCTCTCAGGTGATGAAAAACTCTATGGTGGAGAGGTGAGAGGCATCAAAATGGCTTAACCATGGCGTACGGGCGTGCTTGACCCGGTGCCGAGAGCCGTAGGACGCACAGGATCCGGCTATGCGGAAGCACAGTCGTGTGTGCAATTATGGATGTTCTGGTGTCGTGGAGCTATAGTTAAGGGCCGTTTGGGCTCTCGGGTGATGACAAATATTGTGGTGGTGAGGCCAGAGGCGTCAAAATGCCTTAACCATGGCATACGGTCGTGCTTGGCCTAGTGTCGAGAGCTATAGGACATGCAGAACCTGGTCGTGCGGTAGCATAGTCGTGTGTGCAAATATGGCGGTTCTAGAGCGGTGGAGCCATGGTTAAGGGCCATTCGGGTTCTTGGGCGGCAACAAATGCGTGTTCGAGAGGCCGGCGGTGTCAAAACGCCTTAACCATAGTGCATGGGCGTGCTTGACTTGGTGCGAGGAGCCGTAGGATGCGCGAGGAACCGGCCGTGTGGCGGCAAAGTTGTGTGTGCAAATATGGCGGTTCGGAGCCATGGAGCCGAGGTTAAGTCTTTGTTCGGGCTCTCGAGTGATGGCAAATGCTATGGTAGAGAGGCCGAGAGGTGTCAAAATGCCTTAACCATGGTGTACGGGCATGCTTGACTCGGCCGGGAGCCATAAAATGCGTTGGAACCGACCGTGCGGCGGCATGGTTGAGTGTGCAAATATGGCGGTTTTGGAGCCATGGAGGCATGGTTAAGGGCCCTTTAGGCTCTCGGGTGATGGAAAACTCTATGGTGGAGAGGTGAGAGGCATCAAAATGGCTAAACCATGGCGTACGGGCGTGCTTGACCCGGTGCGAGGGGCCATAGGATGCACGGGATCCGACCATGCGGCGGCACGGTCGTGTGTGCAATTATGGATGTTACGGAGTCGTGGAGTTGTATTAAAGGGCCGTTCGGGCTCTCGGGTGATGACAAACATTGTGGTGGTGAGGCCGGAGGCATCAAAATGCCTTAATCATGGCATACGGTCATGCTTCACCTAGTGTCAAGAGGCTGTAGGACACGCATGAACCGGGCCGTGCGAGTAGCATATTCGTGTGTGCAAATATGGCGGTTCTAGAGTTTGTGGAGCCATGGTTAAGGGCCATTCGGGTTCTCGAGGCAGCAACAAACGCTGTGGTGGAGAGGCTAGAGGTGTCAAATTGCCTTAACCATGGCGTACGGGCATGCTTGACTCGGTGCGGGAGCCATAGGATGCGTTGGACCGGCCGTGCGGCGGCATGGTCGTGTGTGCAAATATGGCGGTTACGGAGCTGTGGAGCCAAGGTTAAGGGCCGTCCAGGCTCTTGAGCGATGGCAAACGCTATGGTAGAGAGGCCAGAGGTGTCAAAATGCCTTAACCATGGCGTACGGGCATGCTTGACTAAGTGCCGAGAGCCATAGGATGCGTTGGAACCGACCGTGCGGCAGCATGGTCGTGTGTGCAAATATGGCAGTTTTGCAGCCGTGGAGCCGTGGTTAAGGGCCCTTCAGGCTCTCAGGTGATGAAAAACTCTATGGTGGAGAGGTGAGAGGCATCAAAATGGCTTAACCATGGCGTACGGGCGTGCTTGACCCGGTGCCGAGAGCCGTAGGACGCACAGGATCCGGCTATGCGGAAGCACAGTCGTGTGTGCAATTATGGATGTTCTGGTGTCGTGGAGCTATAGTTAAGGGCCGTTTGGGCTCTCGGGTGATGACAAATATTGTGGTGGTGAGGCCGGGCGTCAAAATGCCTTAACCATGGCATACGGTCGTGCTTGGCCTAGTGTCGAGAGCTATAGGACATGCGGGAGGCGGGCGTGCGGTAGCATAGTCGTGTGTGCAAATATGGCAGTTCTAGAGCTGTGGAGCCATGGTTAAGGGCCATTCGGGTTCTTGGGCGGTAATAAACGCTGTGGTGGTGAGGCCAAAGGTGTTAAAACGCCTTAACCATGGTGCATGGGCGTGCTTGACTTGGTGCGAGGAGCCGTAGGACGCATAGGAACCGGCCGTGTGGCAGCAAAGTCGTGTGTGCAAATATGGCAGTTCTGGTAGAGAGGCCAGAGGTGTCAAAATGCCTTAACCATGGCGTACGGGCTTGCTTGACTCAGTGCCGGGAGCCATAGGACGCGTTGGAACCGACCATGCGGCAGCATGGTCGTGTGTGCAAATGTGGCAGTTTTACTGCCGTGGAGCCATGGTTAAGGGCCCTTCAGGCTCTCGGGTGAAGGAAAACTCTATGGTGGAGAGGTGAGAGGCATCAAAATGGCTTAACCATGGTGTACGGGTGTGCTTGAACCGGTGCCGAGAGCCGTAGGATGCACAGGATCCGGCCGTGCGCCAGCACAGTCGTGTGTGCAATTATGGATGTTCTGGAGTCGTGGAGCTATAGTTAAGGGCCGTTCGGGCTCTCGGGTGATGACAAACATTGTGGTGGTGGGGCCAGAGGTGTCAAAACACCTTAACCATGGCATACGGTCGTGCTTGACCTAGTGTCGAGAGCTGTAGGACACGTAGGAACCGGCTGTGCGGTAGCATAGTCGTGTGTGCAAATATGGCAGTTCTAGAGCGGTGGAGCCGTGGTTAAGGGCCATTCGGGTTCTTGGGCGACAACAAATGCTGTAGTCGAGAGGCCAGCGGTGTCAAAATGCCTTAACCATAGTGCATGGGCGTGCATGACTTGGTGCGAGGAGCCGTAGGATGCGCAGGAACCGGCCGTGCGGCAGCAAAGTCGTGTGTGCAAATATGGCAGTTCTGGAGCCGTGGAGCCGAGGTTAAGTGCCGTTCAGGCTCTCGAGTGACGGCAAACGCTATGGTAGAGAGGCCAGAGGTGTCAAAATGCCTTAACCATGGCGTATAGGCATGCTTGACTCAGAGCCAGGGAGCCATAAAACTCTATGGTGGAGAGGTGAGAGGCATCAAAATGGCTTAACCATGGCGTACAGGCGTGCTTGACCCGGTGCCGAGAGCCATAGGATGCACAGGATCCGACCGTGCGGCAGCACAGTCGTGTGTGCAATTATGGATGTTCTGGAGTCGTGGATGATGAGGTTGTTGTCCCGATCTTCACGACGTAGGATCGATCTTGATAACTAGCCGAAGAATGGCCGATAACTTGCTGCAAGCAGCGATAACTAGTGCAACCTGACGACACGCACAAGGAGCCAACCACCGTCTCTATACGGCAGCCTGAACCAAGGATTCGCCCAACCACACTCTCAAAGAACCAACCTACGCAACCTGAACTCGAGGATCAGGAGCACGGATTGGGTGCCGATGACGCGGCTGCTTCTCTAATCTCCGCGAAGGAAAACACAAGAGCAAAGGGGGTAGAGAATCTCTCTCTGGGAGTTTGTTAGCACACAGCTGAACAAAGTTTCTGTAATTCGATTATCAAAATTCTGCGTTTGCAATGGTCTTAGGGGTTATTTATACTAGCAACAGCCCTGCTAGATAGGTGTGAATTCGAGATGGAAATGAAAAGACTAAGAATGTGAAAGGGCCTCCACGAAATGGCTTCTGAAGTGGGTTCGCGAGGCTGTTGGTCTTCTGGAGTGGTCTTCAGTAATTTGGCAATAACTCCATCTTGGGAAGTCCAAATGATGCACCGTCAGTTGCGTTGGAAAGCTAACTTCACTATGTTTCCAACCATGTATCACATGCACCACGAAACATTGTAGATTGGTACAGGTTTGAACATGAATTTGTACCAACGTGCTGACTCAGCAGACTCCGGCCTTCAGAGCAGTCTTCACAAATGGACTTGGTTCTCATTGGTGTGAAGTCCAAAGTACTTGGTCTTGGTGGCATTGGAAAGCTGACTTGATAAGCTTTCCAAAGAGTCCTCATTTACTTCCATAGCTTCTGGGAGTTGAGAGTTATGAGTAGTTCTTTCAACTGGTCTGTTTTGCACCATGGTGATAAAATCCACTGGTCCATTATGTGCTTCAATGATAAAATCCGAAGCTCCATTTTCTTCATGCTCCTTTTGTGTCTTCCTAAATACAACCAAAGTGGAACACTTAGGTAGTATAACATTCTTAGAAGTATTGAAATTAAAATCAATTAGGAATGAATTCACCTGCACTTGTAGATTCTTGACATGTTTTCGTAGAAATGACCCTTGATTTGTATCTTCAATGTTGTAATATGAATGGCTTTCACTTGAGGAAGCATGTATGGCTGAGATGTCCTCATCATCCTCCCCTTCTTGAAAAGGAGTCGACCTCGACGACTCTGAATCATCTAGTCCAAAGAATGGTACTAGGCTTGCAATGTTTAGTGTTACACTAACATCACACTCTTCTTCCATGACAGCAAGGTGTTTGAACCTGGAATCATATAAACCAAGTAGTAGTCTTGCATATGGAAACCAAAAGAAATTGGAGTTAAGTTTAGCTTTCACCTTGAATTGATGCTTTGAATTTTGAGTGAATGTTGATGTCCTTGGGATGGCCTTATCATCCTCCCTCCCTTCAAGAAAAGTCGTCCTCGACTTTTGTTCACCTGAAATCAACTTAGACAAACTAGAGGGTGGATATATGCAGTTACTCTTATAATCTTTTATTTCATCTTGCTCATTTTTCTTTTTGTAATTCATACTTTTATCTTTTCCTTTCCCATGAAAGAAAAAATTTCTCGGTTTTTCTGTAGTTAGCTTTGTAGATGGAAGCACAAAGATTTCTTTCAAACCACTCATTTGATTCAAGTTATCATGTTTCATCTTATTGAGATCAATCATATCAACTTGAGATGGGAATGAAGCATATTCGATATTCCATGAATTCTTGATGCACAACTGAGGTTTAGAAATGTACCTTTCATTGTCGGTGGTCTCACATGGGGATGGAAATTCCTTGGGTGAATGAACAGAACATGTTTGCACAAAGTTTATTTCTCTCAAAGTATAATATGAACAAGGTAATAACATTGATTGTTCGGACAACAAGTACTAAATAATTTATTCATATCAAATTCAGAAAAATATGATTCACAAGATGCATTACTCGTTGTATTCTGTTTTAGTTGAGCAAGCTTGTCACATGTTATGCAAAGGGCACAAGCATAGAATTTATTTACAATAGGATGTCCAATAAAGTTAAACGTAAACTTACAACTATGTACGCCATTCAAAGATTTCATAGTTAATATGTCAAGAATACTTTCAAGCATTTTATCGATCTTAACAAATTCATCAAGCATGACATAGCACACATGTTCGTAGGAGATATTCTTTTGAAAAATTCAGCATGAGTAATCAACTTCACTTGGCCAACATTATTAGCATGTAGACTAGCATGAATATCACACAAAGAATAGCAATGATCTTTCATGATTGAACAATGGTTATCAACTTGCAAAAATTCAGCACTTATATGAACATGTGGATCAAGCAAACCAGCATAAAGATTGTGTATAGGCTCAATTCCTATTGAAACAAATTTATCATCACAATTGCTCATCGATTTGTTTTGTAAGTTCAGATCTAAATTATTTACATTACCTCTCAGATTTGGTGTTGGCGATGGATTGATGAATTGTAGCTCTGAACTTTTACCTTTATCCTTATCATGGTTTAGGTTTTGGACAGCAAAGAGTTGGTTCTCAAGAATGGCTACCTTCTCATTTCTCTTACCAAGTATGGTAGTCTTTTGGACAGCCATCTCTTCCACCTTTTTCTTGCACTTGTACACCTGAACATTTGGAGAAACAACACTAAAAGTAGACATTAGTAGATTAGTAAAATCATCCTCACATCTTTTGCAATGAAGCTCTCTCTTTTTGTGTAGTGTATCTCTCATACTCTTTTTATTGATGCTCTCAACCTCACTTTTGGTGGAATCACTCATCTCGCTTTTATTTTCACTTGCACTCAATTTGGCTATGTGGATCTCATCCTCACATTTTGTGGAATCACACAACTCAATTTTCTTTTCACTCACACTCCATTTGGCTATGTGGATCTCATTCTCACTTGGGTTTTGATGCACAATCACTTCAACATCTTGTGGAGCAACATATGAATATGTATCATCATTCGTCATGTTATCCATTGCCATAGGGGTAGCAATGGTTGCAGCAAAAGAGCCATCTTTTGCCTTCTCAAAAGACAATGATCTTTCAATGGTTGAAGTGGAATCATCTTCATCAATCATGCCTTCAATCTTCTGATCATTAAGTGGTGAGTTAGAGCACAAAATTTCAGCACCACCGTCCAATATTTCCTCACACAATGGAGTTGATGGTACATCACATCTTGGCACCACATTTGTGCTTGGAACAACTTCAGTTTGAAACATCAGAAGTGTTGGATCATGATGAACCTTATCTTCGACAGATTTCTCACTTGCACTTGATGGCACAATAGAGGCATCTTTCTTCTCACATTGAGCACTCAAATTGGCACTATGGTCAACCTTCAAATTCAGATTAGATGCACCTTCAAAAATTGAATTTTTGTCAATCTCTTGATCATATTTTGGCTCTGAATTTTTACAATGCTGCATAGAAGAATTCTGGACAAAGTCGGAACTTGCAACTTCACCACAATTGGCACTAGCACAAGGCACAAAACTTGTATCATGCTCAACGCTTGTGTTGATGCAATGCATTGGTTCTTCTTGCTGAATAATGTGGACACTTTCACAATGAGACATAGCAGCAATCACCTCATTCTTCTCGAAAAATTCAGATTTGCATGATGAGCAATTGCAGCATGTTCCTTCAACTGAACACACAAAGGATCAACTTCCAATAGAGAAAGATGTTCTCTAATTTCATAGCTCGACTGATGAGCTTCCACTACTTGCATAGTTGCTTCTTCTACCTCAACTTCTATGGCATGTGCAGCAGATTTTTCTTCTTGATCTTGCTCAAAGTTTGAGACAACCGGTGATGGAAACATTTGCAACTTCTTCCTCATCAATCTCAGATTGTAAATGGCACTTTGGGGCAACAATAATATCAAGGGTTGGTGTAACAATATGATCCAAAGCAATGTCACACACCCCATCATTTCTCTTATCAACTAGAGACACGAGTTATCTTCTTGCTGCACAACATAGTTCTTCTTGGAGTTGAATGGTTGATGGTCTTCACTTCTTCTAGCACTAGAATCAACTGAAGAAACTTTTGGGATAGCATGTCCTCTCTTCTTGCATGAAGTTGAAGCTTGCTTCTCCCCAATAACAGAGGATACAAGTGGGCTGTAACTTAGCATGTATGTCTTGGCACAAATGACTGCACTTTGTGAGCTCTTGCCTTGCTGCACCTTCACGATTCTCTTCTCCTCACTTATTGCACAACTTAGAAGATCTTGCATACTTCTAAAATATTTTCTCTCAAGTGCAGCAGCAATGTTAGCATTAAGACCTTTCTTGAAATATGTCATTGCACTCATGTCATCAACAACATTTGCTCGATGCAAGGAAGAAGATAGCTTATCATAATATGCTTGGACAGATTTACTACCTTGCTTTACATTCTCCAAACGACGAAGCAAAATCAGCCCATACTTCCTTGACACAAATTCTTTTCTCATGGCTTTCTTCAAATCTTCCCAATTCTTGATGAAGCGCTTATGTGGATATTGCTTCCACCAATCAAGAGCATAATCCTCAAACTCAAGGACAACTCTTGCTATCTTCTTGGCTTCTGAAAAATCTTGAACTTCAAGATCAATCTCCATTTGTTCTTGCCAATCAAGAAACTCTTTCGGATCAGTACTTCCATAGAATGGAAGATTGGTGTATCTTCGGCCTATCATGGTTAATACATATGCAAAATAGCAAGCTTATATGTGGTATAGGAAAATATATGTGAAATCTCACAACCTTACCTCTCTTACCAACCGAAGCTCATGTGAATTCCTGCAGATTACAAGGGCCAATGCGAGGTGGTAACTTGAGAATGATGGTTGGGAGAATGCAAGATCAGCGTTCCTATGATGGTGGGTTATTTGTGGAGCTTGGTGGGGATATAATTCACAAGGAATGCAATCTGAATTCTCGCTATTGTAAAGTTAAATCACAGTCCAAAATATAAGTTCGGTGCCTAGTGCGACCACAAGATATGAGTGATGTAAGTGGATCAAACACACACGCAAAGATAATTTCAGATTTGATGCAAACAAGGAGTATGCTTAGGATGCAAGTGTTGCAATCAAACCTAAGCAAAATTTTACACCAAAAGATAGATAACCATCTAATTGTGCAACTTGATATAAAATTCAGAACATGTGCACATAAACAAACTGATCTTTCAACTTCTCTTTCTCAACTTTTCTCAACTCTTTTTCTTCTTTTTTTTTTGCAACTTTTCTTTCTTCTCTCTTTTTTTGACAAACTTTTTTTTATATAACTAAGAACAGATATGAAACTTACACACTTTCTTTTTGTAGAAACAAGACACAACCGTCAGCGTTCTAACTTGATAGGATCAAAGTTTACGCGAAGGATGATACCGGTTTCTGAATTTTTTTGTAGGGATTTTGAGGTATATAAAAGAGGCACAAAGGATACGCAAAGGATAATAATCAGCAACCAAACGAAAACTCTAATGGACTGAAAACTAACTAAACTCACAAGAATAACAGATTGAAACAAAGGGTTATAGCAGAATATTTTTGTGGCTTTTTCAGTGGATAGGACGAACACAAATATATATGTAGCTAAGGGTAAAAATCCTACCGTGGCAACCGAAGAGCTGGTACCGGATGATGAGGTTGTTGTCCCGATCTTCACGACGTAGGATCGATCTTGATAACTAGCCGAAGAATGGCCGATAACTTGCTGCAAGCAGCGATAACTAGTGCAACCTGACGACACGCACAAGGAGCCAACCACCGTCTCTATACGGCCTGAACCAAGGATTCGCCCAACCACACTCTCAAAGAACCAACCTACGCAACCTGAACTCGAGGATCGGGAGCACGGATTGGGTGCCGATGACGCGGCCGCTTCGTAATCTCCGCGAAGGAAAACACAAGAGCAAAGGGGGTAGAGAATCTCTCTACGGGAGTTTGTTAGCACACAGCTGAACAAAGTTTCTGTAATTCGATTATCAAAATTCTGCGTTTGCAATGGTCTTAGGGGTTATTTATACTAGCAACAGCCCTGCTAGATAGGTGTGAATTCGAGATGGAAATGAAAAGACTAAGAATGTGAAAGGGCCTCCACGAAATGGCTTAGGGGAAGTGGGTTCGCGAGGCTGTTGGTCTTCTGGAGTGGTCTTCAGTAATTTGGCAATAACTCCATCTTGGGAAGTCCAAATGATGCACCGTCAGTTGCGTTGGAAAGCTAACTTCACTATGTTTCCAACCATGTATCACATGCACCACGAAACATTGTAGATTGGTACAGGTTTGAACATGAAGTTGTACCAACGTGCTGACTCAGCAGACTCCCGGCCTTCAGAGCAGTCTTCACAAATGGACTTGGTTCTCATTGGTGTGAAGTCCAAAGTACTTGGTCTTGGTGGCATTGGAAAGCTGACTTGATAAGCTTTCCAAAGAGTCCTCATTTACTTCCATAGCTTCTGGGAGTTGAGAGTTATGAGTAGTTCTTTCAACTGGTCCGTTTTGCACCATGGTGATAAAATCCTTTGGTCCATTATGTGCTTCAATGATAAAATCCGAAGCTCCATTTTCTTCATGCTCCTTTTGTGTCTTCCTAAATACAACCAAAGTGGAACACTTAGGTAGTATAACATTCTTAGAAGTATTGAAATTAAAATCAATTAGGAATGAATTCACCTGCACTTGTAGATTCTTGACATGTTTTCGTAGAAATGACCCTTGATTTGTATCTTCAATGTTGTAATATGAATGGCTTTCACTTGAGGAAGCATGTATGGCTGAGATGTCCTCATCATCCTCCCCTTCTTGAAAAGGAGTCGACCTCGACGACTACGAATCATCTAGTCCAAAGAATGGTACTAGGCTTGCAATGTTTAGTGTTACACTAACATCACACTCTTCTTCCATGACAGCAAGGTGTTTGAACCTGGAATCATATAAACCAAGTAGTAGTCTTGCATATGGAAACCAAAAGAAATTGGAGTTAAGTTTAGCTTTCACCTTGAATTGATGCTTTGAATTTTGAGTGAATGTTGATGTCCTTGGGATGGCCTTATCAGTGGAGCTATAGTTAAGGGCCGTTCAGGCTCTCAGGTGATGACAAACATTATGGTGGTGAGGCCAGAGTTATCAAAACACCTTAACCATGGCATACGGTCATGCTTGACCTAGTGTCAAGAGCTGTAGGACACGCACGAACCGGCTGTGCGGTAGCATATTCGTGTGTGCAAATATGGCAGTTCTAGAGCTATGGAGCCATGGTTAAGGGCCATTCAGGTTCTCAGGCGGCAACAAACGCTATGGTGGAGAGGCTAGAGGTGTCAAAATGCCTTAACCATGGCGTACGGGCATGCTTAACTCAGTGCCAGGAGCCATAGGATGCGTTGGAACCGACCGTGTGGCAGCATGGTCGTGTGTGCAAATATGGCGGTTCGGAGCCGTGGAGCCAAGGTTAAGGGCCATTCGGGCTCTCGGCGATGGCAAACACTATGGTAGAGAGGCCAGAGGTGTCAAAATGCCTTAACCATGGCGTACGGGCATGCTTGACTCGGTGCCGAGAGCCATAGGATGCGTTGGAACCGACCGTGCGGCGGCATGGTCGTGTGTGTAAACATGGAAGTTTTGCGGCCCGTGGAGGCATTGTGGTTAAGGGCCCTTCGGGCTCTCGGGTGATGAAAAACTCTATGGTGGAGAGGTGAGAGGCATCAAAATGGCTTAACCATGGCGTACGGGCGTGCTTGACCCGGTGCCGAGCCGTAGGATGCACGGGGATCCGGGCGTGCGGCGGCACGGTCGTGTGTGCAATTGGATGTTCGGAGTCGTGGAGCTATAGTTAAGGGCCGTTCGGGCTCTCGATGATGACAAATATTGTGGTGGTGAGGCCGGGCGTCAAACGCCTTAACCATGGCATACGGTCGTGCTTGACCTAGTGTCGAGAGCTATAGGACATGCGAGGAACCGGGCGTGCCGTAGCATAGTCATGTGTGCAAATATGGCAGTTCTAGAGGCTGTGGAGCCATGGTTAAGGGCCATTCGGGTTCTCGGGCGGTAATAAACGCTGTGGTGGAGAGGCCAAAGGTGTTAAAATGCCTTAACCATGGTGCATGGGCGTGCTTGACTTGGTGCGATGAGCCGTAGGACGCATAGGAACCGGCCGTGCGGCAGCAAAGTCGTGTGTGCAAATATGGCAGTTCTGGAGCCGTGGAGCCGAGGTTAAGGGCCATTCGGGCTCTCGAACAATGACAAACGCTATGGTAGAGGCCGGAGGTGTCAAAATGCCTTAACCATGGCGTACGGGCTTGCTTGACTCGGTGCGGGAGCCATAGGACGCGTTGGAACCGACCATGCGGCAGCATGGTCGTGTGTGCAAATGTGGCGGTTTCTTGCCGTGGAGCCATGGTTAAGGGCCCTTCGGGCTCTCGGGTCATGGAAAACTCTTTGGTGGAGAGGTGAGAGGCAACAAAATGGCTTAACCATGGCGTATGGGTGTGCTTGAACCGGTGCCGAGAGCCATAGGATGCACTGGGATCCGGCCGTGCGCCGGCACGAGTCATGTGTGCAATTATGGATGTTAAGAGTCGTGGAGCTATAGTTAAGGGCCATTCGGGCTCTCGGGTGATGACAAACATTGTGGTGGTGGGGCCGGAGGTGTCAAAACGCCTTAACCATGGCATACGGTCGTGTTTGACCTAGTGTCGAGAGTCGTAGGACACGTAGGAACCGGCGTGCGGCAGCACAGTCGTGTGTGCAATTATGGATGTTCTAGAGCGGTGGAGCCATGGTTAAGGGCCATTCCGGTTCTTGAGCGGCAACAAATGCTGTGGTCGAGAGGCCAGCGGTGTCAAAATGCCTTAACCATAGTGCATGGGCGTGCTTGACTTGGTGCGAGGAGCCGTAGGATGCGCAGGAACCGGCCGTGCGCGGCAAAGTCGTGTGTGCAAATATGGCGGTTACGGAGCCGTGGAGCCGAGGTTAAGTGCCGTTCAGGCTCTCGAGTGACGGCAAACGCTATGGTAGAGAGGCCGAGAGGTGTCAAAATGCCTTAACCATGGCGTACAGGCATGCTTGACTCGGAGCCGAGAGCCATAAAATGCGTTTTAACCGACCATGCGGCGGCATTGTCGAGTGTGCAAATATGGCGGTTTTGGAGCCGTGGAGGCATGGTTAAGGGCCCTTCGGGCTCTCGGGTGATGGAAAACTCTATGGTGGAGAGGTGAGAGGCATCAAAATGGCTTAACCATGGCGTACGGGTGTGCTTGACTGGTGCCGAGAGCCATAGGATGCACGGGATCCGACCGTGCGGCAGCACAGTCGTGTGTGCAATTATGGATGTTCTGGAGTCGTGGAGCTATAGTTAAGGGCCGTTCGGGCTCTCGGGTGATGACAAACATTGTGGTGGTGAGGCCAGAGGCATCAAAATGCCTTAACCATGGCATACGGTCATGCTTGACCTAGTGTCAAGAGCTGTAGGACACGCACGAACCGGCTGTGCGGTAGCATATTCGTGTGTGCAAATATGGCAGTTCTAGAGCTATGGAGCCATGGTTAAGGGCCATTCAGGTTCTCAGGTGGCAACAAACGCTGTGGTGGAGAGGCTAGAGGTGTCAAAATGCCTTAACCATGGCGTACGGGCATGCTTAACTCAGTGCCAGGAGCCATAGGATGCGTTGGAACTGACCGTGTGGCAGCATGGTCGTGTGTGCAAATATGGCAGTTCTGGAGCCGTGGAGCCAAGGTTAAGGGCCATTCAGGCTCTCGAGCGATGGCAAACGCTATGGTAGAGAGGCCAGAGGTGTCAAAATGCCTTAACCATGGCATACGGGCATGCTTGACCCGGTGCCGAGAGCCGTAGGATGCACAGGATCCGGCTGTGCGGCAGCACAGTCGTGTGTGCAATTATGGATGTTCTGGAGTCGTCGAGCTATAGTTAAGGGCCGTTCGGGCTCTCGGATGATGACAAATATTGTGGTGGTGAGGCCAGAGGCGTCAAAACGCCTTAACCATGGCATACGGTCGTGCTTGACCTAGTGTCGAGAGCTATAGGACATGCGAGAACCGGGCCGTGCCGTAGCATAGTCATGTGTGCAAATATGGCGGTTCTAGAGCCGTGGAGCCATGGTTAAGGGCCATTCGGGTTCTCGGGCGGTAATAAACGCTGTGGTGGAGAGGCCAAAGGTGTTAAAACGCCTTAACCATGGTGCATGGGCGTGCTTGACTTGGTGCGAGGAGCCGTACGACGCATAGGAACCGGCCGTGCGGCAGCAAAGTCGTGTGTGCAAATATGGCGGTTACGGAGCCGTGGAGCCGAGGTTAAGGGCCATTCGGGCTCTCGAACAATGACAAACGCTATGGTAGAGAGGCCGGAGGTGTCAAAATGCCTTAACCATGGCGTACGGGCTTGCTTGACTCGGTGCGGGAGCCATAGGACGCGTTGGAACCGACCATGCGGCGGCATGGTCGTGTGTGCAAATGTGGCGGTTTTCTTTGCCGTGGAGCCATGGTTAAGGGCCCTTCAGGCTCTCGGGTCATGGAAAACTCTATGGCGGAGAGGTGAGAGGCAACAAAATGGCTTAACCATGGCGTATGGGTGTGCTTGAACCGGTGCCGAGAGCCATAGGATGCACAGGATCCGGCCGTGCGCCAGCACAGTCATGTGTGCAATTATGGATGTTCTGGAGTCGTGGAGCTATAGTTAAGGGCCATTCGGGCTCTCGGGTGATGACAAACATTGTGGTGGTGGGGCCAGAGGTGTCAAAACGCCTTAACCATGGCATACGGTCGTGTTTGACCTAGTGTCGAGAGCTGTAGGACACGTAGGAACCGGCTGTGCGGTAGCATAGTCGTGTGTGCAAATATGGCAGTTCTAGAGCGGTGGAGCCATGGTTAAGGGCCATTCCGGTTCTTGAGCGGCAACAAATGCTGTGGTCGAGAGGCCAGCGGTGTCAAAATGCCTTAACCATAGTGCATGGGCGTGCTTGACTTGGTGCGAGGAGCCGTAGGATGCGCAGGAACCGGCCGTGCGGCAGCAAAGTCGTGTGTGCAAATATGGCAGTTCTGGAGCCGTGGAGCCGAGGTTAAGTGCCGTTCAGGCTCTCAAGTGACGGCAAACGCTATGGTAGAGAGGCCAGAGGTGTCAAAATGCCTTAACCATGGCGTACAGGCATGCTTGACTCAGAGCCGAGAGCCATAAAATGCGTTGGAACCGACCGTGCGGCAGCATTGTCGAGTGTGCAAATATAGCAGTTTTGGAGCCGTGGAGGCATGGTTAAGGGCCCTTCAGGCTCTCGGGTGATGGAAAACTCTATGGTGGAGAGGTGAGAGGCATCAAAATGGCTTAACCATGGCGTACAGGCGTGCTTGACCTGGTGCCGAGAGCCATAGGATGCACAGGATCCGACCGTGCGGCAGCACAGTCGTGTGTGCAATTATGGATGTTCTGGAGTCGTGGAGCTATAGTTAAGGGCCGTTCAGGCTCTCAGGTGATGACAAACATTGTGGTGGTGAGGCCAGAGGCATCAAAATGCCTTAACCATGGCATACAGTCATGCTTGACCTAGTGTCAAGAGCTGTAGGACACGCACGAACCGGCTGTGCGGTAGCATATTCGTGTGTGCAAATATGGCAGTTCTAGAGCTGTAGAGCCATGGTTAAGGGCCATTCAGGTTCTCAGGTGGCGACAAACGCTGTGGTGGAGAGGCTAGAGGTGTCAAAATGCCTTAACCATGGCGTACGGGCATGCTTGACTCAGTGCCGAGAGCCATAGGATGCGTTGGAACCGACCGTGCGGCAGCATGGTCATGTGTGCAAATATGGCAGTTTTGCAGCCGTGGAGCTGTGGTTAAGGGCCCTTTAGGCTCTCGGGTGATGAAAAACTCTATGGTCGATAGGTGAGAGGCATCAAAATGGCTTAACCATGGCGTACGGGCGTGCTTGACCCGGTGCCGAGAGCCGTAGGATGCACGGGATCCGGGCGTGCGGCAAAGCACAGTCGTGTGTGCAATTATGGATGCAGAGTCGTGGAGCTATAGTTAAGGGCCGTTCGGGCTCTCGAGTGATGACAAATATTGTGGTGGTGAGGCCGAGGCGCGTCAAAACGCCTTAACCATGGCATACGGTCGTGCTTGACCTAGTGTCGAGCTATAGGACCCAGAAC